>JADGJK010000160.1:0-48440 GCA_027600645.1 Nowakowskiella sp. JEL0407 | reverse complement strand
ATCCATTCTGGGTCTATCAAAAGCTTGAATAAGAAGTAAAAGTCCTTTTGCATCATTGACCTTCACATCCTCAGTGGAGTCTTCCGTTATAGTTTTAGATTCTAGAAGATCTGAAAGTGATTTCGGCTGGACAGTTTCCAGCGGTTCTAAGAACCAGACCCAGTGAGTTGCGGAAGTTTAATCTTGTCCTTATCCTTATCCATTAGATTCAATCAGAAATAGAGTAACAATGGTGCTGATAATGAGTTGGAATTAGATAGATGATTTATTGAACTGAAACACATATTCACATATATTATTATTAGCTGCACAGATTGATTGTTTTGAAACAGGGCAAAAATTGAATTCAGTTAATTAGTGAACTTATAATTCCTCTCATAATATGATCACTTTGTGCTAAGTATTGAAATTCTGCATAATATTATTCGCATTTTGAGGTGTTGAGCAAATTTTCGAAAATTATGGTTCTTTTTGTGGGGAAAATCATAAACTATTATTTTTATTACTATAATAAAATTGTGCTTAATCAAAACTGAACATTCCTGTCATTTTAGATGATATTTAGACATGCTCAAGCATTCATCTCATACCAAAACCAGCAATCTTATTATTACAACTCAAGAAGGCAGAAAATATCTCATAGCAAACATCATTAGAAATTACTCTCATTAAATGCATTCGAATGCAGTTCCTGCTATTTTAAAATCAAACCTTTCACCAACAACAGCATGGCATACTCACCACCAACAATAACATGTAAGTTTTTATAGTGTAGCATGCACAAGGCCAAAAAATTTTGCATTACTATGGAAGCATTACCAATAACAAGGGAAATAAAATACTACTTAATAAGGTACAAAAAAATAAAGCAAGTATCAAATATTTCTAATTGCAATATTATCACGTGCTCTCAACTTTGGTAATGTTATTCTCATAATCTTTAATCAACCTAAAGAAATCACTTCTACCCATATATAAAAATTTCCAAAATTTCTTTTTAGGGCAACTGCACTTATTTTGACTTGTACTTATTCAATATTAAAAGTGCCTAAACAAAAGAGAGATTTAACACATAAACAAAAATAAACGTATAAAGAAGTAGAATAACAAAAGAATAAAGTAAAGCAAATATAAAAAACTAACCACTTCCAACTAAAACAGTAGCATTCCAAATTTGTTTTTTTAGCTCAAACTAGTAAAGGGGAACTGTGAACTACAATTAGTGGAAGTATATTCTTTATCCAGAAATGAGTTCTCTAATACTTCTATTTCTACCCACTTATAGCAAGAAGAAGGGAAGAGGGATTGCCTCCTTTTCCATGTAATAATGTTTTGTGAAAGCTTCAATCTACTACAATTGGAATTGAGCTTTTTTGCAAAATTTAAAAAAAAAATAAACCATATCTTTTGTGGTAGCATCTGGCCAAACTTTAACTTGATAAATGAGGTTATTCATATAAAATTTGTTTAATTTAAAGGAATCAGCTATGTTGTTTTTACAAAATTCTTCAGAAGGTTTTCTATTTTGAGATTTAAATTAATGTGTGAAAAATTGAAAATAGATCACATTTCTAATTTCATAATGCTTCTGGAAAGTTTTAATGGTCAAATTTTTTTGATATCTTGCTTTTTTTTATTCAGTATTTTGCTCATTATCTGACTCTGAATCAAAATTGATATCCAGTATCTTACACAAGTATGTCTTTTATTGCAATTTGATTTTGCTTTATAATATTAAGATCTATTTAATTTAGTTTCATCATCCAGGCGCTTCCACATTATTTATCTTGATTCATGTTTATGATGCAGTGTTTTTTTCCAATAAATAAGGACTTTGTGATTAGAGTAAGGTATTGTGGTTGCTTCCAGAATACTATTCATTTGATAATTCACAAACAGGTACCTGTACTAATTAAGAATATCCCACTGAACAAAATATCTCAAAGATACTCTTTGTTCCCCATATTCCCAACTCAATTTTTTCTTATAAAACTTTGGAAAAAAGGCTTAAATGACCTGGATGGCAGATATTAGACAGAAAGGTAGATCTCCAGTCAGCAAAAAGGCACACAGTGCAATTTAACTAAAATTCAAGTAGACTGTATAGTGCAAAGTTGCAGCTCTTCCATAGTTAGCACCTTTCTGAGTTCTTCTTCTGGTCCACTTATCTTATAAGATGAAGGTCCATATATGCATGTTCCAGTGCAAGCATTGTCCCTGGACAAAATATCTGAATTTTTGGTGACAAATTACACATAAGTCAGTGTCCATCCCAAGTATAGTACAGTCTCTGCTGAGTTGTATTACATGCCAAATTGTGAGATACAATTTCCTCAAGCATCAGATATAATTCAATTTGCTGAATTATTCTGTCCATATAAATTCTGATAAGAACTGGTACATACCAATTCCAATACATAATTTGAAGATGTTTTTATTTGAATTTTCCTCAAAGTCCTTAGTCTACTTGAAATTTACATTTCCTTTCACTAGTATTTTCAAAACCGACCAGGAGAGGACACTACTTCAGTAATGCATCATCAGATGTTGATCTTGGAGGCTTGATTCCTGAACTGAACTGAATTTACTTGATATTTCAAAGGATGGGGAAATATGAGTTTCAGATAGCCAAGCAATTTATTGTTTTGACCATGGTAAAGATACAAGTGATATTTCACCTATCCCAGATGATGTGATTGCTCAGGTAAGGTTATTATACGCTTTTTCTCAACCTTTCCTTAAATTTTGAACTTGGATTTTGAAGAAGGGTCCAGGAACTGAACAGCTAGAGATGGAGATTTCAAATGAAATTTTGGTGTAAAACATGGCGGTAGCTGAGTCCTTTTACAAGTTATATGCAGCTGGTGTGTTTGATGGAATGGGGTTTGAGGAGAGGTTGAGCAGCATTGAAAATTCAAGGGGAAATTTGTAATTGTTGTTTGAAAATGTCTAATCTATGAGAGTTGGAGTATTTTCGAGCAGTAATTGTTCCAGAACTTAAAATAAATTGATTCTCAAGTTGTTTTTGAAATTGTGGATGTCACTGAGATGTGATACAACCGTATTTTTTTGTGCCATTTACGTTAATTTGACATGGTATGTTCATTATTTTTTTTTGGAAGTATGAAAAACGACAAATTGCGAATAATTTTTGATTAATAGCCGAATAACAAGAAGAAGAATATAAAGGAAATAAAAACCGCAGAAAGCACGCACCCAAAATCCCGGAAGGCGATACAAATGCGTCGTTCAATTATTCGCGGAGACAAGGTTATCAGTAAAAAATCAGTTCGCGAAACGGAACGCAATAAGGCTTGTAATGTTTTTCTAATTTTCACATTTGAGAACATGATTGATATTTCTGCAAAGTTGAAAAAATATTGTGGTTTCAGGATGCAGTTTCGGATGATCAGGATTGCGCATCTCTTGATGAACTTCATAACTTCATTCAACTGTGAGTCAGGCGTTTAACCTTTAAATGAAAATTGTTAAAGTGAAAATATAGATACATAAATCGAAATGACGAAGAAATCGAAAGGCTGAAAGGAAATGTCCGACCTGGGCGTCCAAAACCACCGCAATTGGATATGCTCGAGATTTTAAAACGAAAGGATACACAGGAATACATATCTGGTTTCGGTAGAGTTTTTCTTTAGAATATCTAATTTCCGAGATAAACCTATTTTATTGTAGAGGTTCCAGATTTAACCGACCCAATTCAATTAAAACTTTTAAGAGCCGCTGATGGAGATTATAATGCAGTTCATGGTCGGTTGAGAATGATTCGTTTGACGAAGCCGGGAAACGTCGCAGAGGAATCTTACGAGACGTCGGAGGAGTCGGAACAGATTAAATTTTTGGCAAAAATGCGCAGCGAGTTAAGTGTAAACTCGCAAATAGCACCGAGTTCGAAATCTTCAAAGACGCTTGCCAATAAACTCAAGAGTGTCGGGACGGAAAAGAGACAGGCAAAAGCATCAACGTCCAGGATGCGATATCATTTGAATGCACAGGATAATAAAATGGAGCTTGAATAATTTTTGCTTACAAATACCGTACATTTTTATTAAGTTTCGATGCAATTTTAATATGAAAGATAACAAAAAAATAGACCCAATTCCAAGAAAAATTATAGTGTCCAAAATGATCCAAAATTAAGAAAAAAAAGCAATAATTGTACTAGTAGCAACTTTCAACAGCAGCTTAATAAAATGAAAATCGTTCGTCACATCCAACTGTCTGAACCGTTCCTTCAAGATCAAGATGCTTAGTAATGTCAAACTTGTCCTCTTCATCCTCAATAGAACTGCAGTCACTAATCTCAATCTCGGTAATTCCGAAACTCGGCGCCTTCATATCTTTTGCGAACGATCCAGCATTCAAATTTAAAGAGAGAAAATCCTCCGACTCAAAATCCAAATCTTCCTTCACGATAATTTCGGATGCATTTGAGACCGGCGATATTGGTGTTATGGGTGCAATACTGCTGTGGGAAATAATTGAACTCGCGGTGCTGCTTTTGATTAGTTTCTGTTCCATGTTAACTGGTGGAAGTGCGAATGAACTGTTTCTTAACAGACTTAACAAAATTTCTGAAAGAAAAAGATCTTGAACTTACGGAATGTAGCTTTCAGGTTGGATCTCACTGGAAAAAATAATGTTATTTTTGGCTGCGTTATGATATAATTCTTTTTACGTACTCTAGGTACTCATTAAAGTCACTTGAACTCAGTTCGTAACCAGGGGACAGAGGATCAAACTGATATTTGGTATCGTAAGACGTGATTTGACTGATACCGTCTGCATCTGTAAAGGGTGGGCTCGCAAAACTTTTGTAAAGATTCAAAGTGAGACCGTCGTCAAAGTGATGAACGTGGAGATTTGACGCTCTGAATGAATTTTTCAGGGTATCGACGCTAATTGGATATTCGGATTGATTTACAGGTTGTGTATAATTCTCTTGGATTGGAAGATCGCTGTTTGAATTATTTGGAGATCTAATAATTGAGTTTTCATACATCTAAACCAAATCTGAACGTACTTTTTTCTTGGTCTCGGAGACATGGGCATGCGATGAATATTCAGTGTCCAATATGACCCCTTTCCTGGTTGATTAACTGGTCGAGGAATTCTGATGAACGATTTATTAAGTGATAAATTATGTCGAATCGAATTCTTTAAAAAAAGTTATATTTCTTCGTAGTATTTGAATCTAAATATTACCTTCCAGCCGTTCCCTGCTGTTCTGTAGTATGGGTACTTTTCCAAGACCCAGTTATAAATTTCGGACAATGTCATCCTCTTATACGCATTTGTTGCAATGGCATATGTAATAATCGTTGCATAACTGTACGGCGGCTTTCCCATGTGTCCAGTTTCCAGATGCATGAATTCTCCATTGTAAAGCGGTACTGTTGGCCCACTGCCGCGCAATGCAGGCCTTAAAAGACTTCGATATGGAGCTGGTAAAATTGGAGTTGGTAGCAAGTTTCTGGTCGGGAGGGGTAGTTGCATTTGATGAGCGGCATTCTGAATTGCGGTGTTGTTGTTGATGTTTCCGGAAGGATGAGGCATCGCTGAGGTTTGCAGAGGTGCCAAAGTAACCAAAGGTGCAGGAGCCGGCCGTTGCAACAACGATGATTTAATAGGCGGCATTCTGCAGTTTTGGAAAAAGTTACTCATATTCTTCCGGTCAGTTACGAGCATCTACTTACACAGCTTAATTTATATCTGTTTGTAAAGGTGGTGGGATTTTAGAAAATCCAAATGTGAGTGTTTATGATAAGTTCCAATCAGAATAAGCTGATGTAAGGTTCTCTGTTTAGTTCATTTATACACGGAAAATTGATTGGATAATATGAGATATGCTAATCGGAGTTTTTTATATCTGCCACTCAGATTATATTATGCAATCAGAACACTTGAATGAACAAAATCTCAAGACTAATCCCCCTTTCGTTTTCGAATAAGCCCAGCATTCTCAATATTCAATTTAAAATTATCCTCTTCTGAATCACACAGCACATGACCACAGACTTCTTCGTTATCTTCAACGATTTCATTCAAATCGAGAGGTCCAAACTTCGATTCCCAATCCTCCTCCCTTTCCTCAATTGGTGTGCTCTGAGGGGTTCGTAAATTTCCAAACGGTAGCACCCATCCGGGTCGATCATTAGAAGAACTGGTTAATTTAGAAAGCCAAGAACCCAACGCAAACTTCTTTGTCGATTCATTTTTTCCGTACGTTAACCACGGATCTTGAAGAATATCCTCAACACTTCCTCTCAAACTTGGATTCACACTTAACAAGCGCGCAATAAGCTCCTTCGCTTCCAGGGAAAGCGTTAACCACGCACCGGTTTGGTCGTATTTTCCAGTGACGATCGCATCGAGCAAACCAAGAAGTCTGGGAGCATTGAATGGAGGGCTCGCACACAACATAGTATACATCAAGCAACCCAATCCCCACAAGTCGATTTCCTTACATTAATCTTTCTAAACAAAAATGAAAGAAGAAGTTGGACGTGTTTACCTTGCCATATACTTGATTCAATATCACCTCTGGTGCTTTTGAAGAAAAAAAGAAAAGGAGATCAGCTTTCGTTTAAAATTAATGCTCGATTCTAGTTGATCTAACCTGTGTAATTTGGTGTACCAACAGGAGTGGTCGTTGTATCAACAACAATTTTTGAGAGACTAAAATGAGAAATTGAGAAGAAATCTTTAAATCCAAAATGAGACTTTCTTACCCGAAGTCGCAAATCTTCACAGTTCCAATCTTTCCATTTGCTAACGGTTCGTAAAGCAAGTTCTCCAACTACAACGAAGAAAAAAAAAGAAAATAAAATAACTCCCAATAAGAGATATGAATCTGAAAAAAGAACCATTCGAAACCTTTAAATCCCTGTGCAAAACTCCAACAGAATGCAAATACTCCACACCAAGCGCGACTTGTTTCATTACATGTCTGCCTTCATCCTCCGTAAGCTTTCCTTTAGTCGCAACCCGATCAAACATCTCTGCACCGATCTTTTCAAACACCAAAAAGAAATGTGTGTCCGTTTCATGAAACTCGAACAGTTGAACAATGTTCGGATGGCACAGAGATTTTTGAATTGCAGCTTCCCGAATAACGTCAGAAATCTTTAAAGAAATGAAAATGACCATCAAGTATTCAAGTATGTCTAAGGGGAAAAAAAATATACCTGAGAATCGGTGAGCACTCCCCTTCGAAGAACTTTTATCGCTACAAGCTGCTTCTTTTCTCGGTCTAGTGCGTCGAAAACCGAACTAAAAGTCCCCCTATAGACAAAAAAGAAATGAATACTGCGCCCCGTAATTAAAATTGCTACGTAACTTACTTTCCAATTTTTTTGAATATTTGATATCTTTCAGGAGGTCTGATATTTAAAGCATTCATTTTCTGATATATAAATTTCGTCAAATTTTCTTGTTGACCATGATATTATGAACAGAGTGACGAAACCCTGACGACAAAGTTAAATATATTAAAGCTTAATGTTAAATCTTTCAAATAAGTTGGCATATTGTATTTATTTTTTCTGAAAAAATGTAGTCATTTTGGCAATATTCGCTGTGTTGACTTTGCTTAATGAAGACTGTGCTTTCGTTTTCTTAAAAAAAATGAAGACCAATTGCGTAAAATTGACGATTGTTTAAATACCTTGGTTGGAGTCTTCTTTGCATTCTTTTTCTCTACTGGATCGTTCTGAGACGCAGGTTTGCTGACTATCAGCTGCGTATCCGAATATTGAGCTGGTGTTGTTTCGGTGTTTAAAAGTGACGAGCTAATTTTGCTTGGTTAATATATCAAGAAAATATTTTAGAAAATCGATAGTTTACCTGTAAGAATCAGAAAGCTTCTTTTCCCATTTCTGATTTAATGAATCGGAAACCATTTTAATCGCCAGCCTGAGTTTAAAATCTGACAGTAAATGTTACATTTCTTCGTTACTTTCGCTGAGTTAAAATAAATGCCTTCATTTTCTTCCTTTGTTTTTGAGCTTTCCGAGATTTTGTAGCATTCAAACGCTTTATAGTTCGTATAATTCTTCACCATAAAATCAACTTTTCTGTGCAATGCTGCAACTGCGCGTTCTTCATTAAATCGATAATATGTCTCCCCTCCAGTTCCTAATTTCAGATTTGAACATTAATATGTATGAACTTTAAAAAATTTAAAACAATTATACTCTGAATATCGCAAATCCGATCAAGTGTTGGTTCAATGTTTAGATGTTCAACAATCAGATTTGAAAAAATACTATTTTCAGAGTAAAAAATGTCATCCACAGAGACGTACTTGTTCGGAGCCTATGAGATAACATCATAAAATGGTATAGATGTAGATTTGTAAAGTCAAACCTGCTCTGATTTTGCAGATACCACCGGGAGTATCAGGAACAACAAATCGTATGGTGTGAACAAATAAACGCTTCCATCTTTGATAAAAGTAGTGAATCAATAAAGTTGTAGAATTACGATTTCTAATTTCACCTTTTACAACCGTATTTCCCACAAACCAGGAGCGGGGAGGTAAAGACAATTTCTGAACTTCCAAAAGACGAAATTTTCTTTCAAAAGGTTCTATTCCAAAGAAAACAAGTTCCTCTATTATAAAAATTTTAAGTTTCCAAAAGTTTCAAGTAAATAAAAGGTCGTTTTACCGGTTCGTGGGTGCGGAAGTTTAACGAAAGAAATTTGAGAATCGGCTTTCGGTGATGTTTGCCGAACAACGTTTTCCATGTTTGTCCCATTGTGAAATGAATTTATTTGAACCTCCGAATCAGCAATTGAATTGTTGGTGTTTTGTTGGGAGGCTGGCTTCACACAGATTCGCATGTTTCCTATTTGAGATTAATGACAACCTGAACCGAGTTTCTGTGGTGAACAAAAATGTCCTTTCACAATAAACTGCAGCAAATAATAAATAAAACTGTTCACGCTCATATTTCCGAGAGATCACAATTTAAAGCATATTGGTTCCATTGGAACATTCGGTCGTGTAACACTCAGTCAAAAAAAAATTTGGAGATGATTTCGTCTGCAAGAACTCAACCACTCCGCTCTAGCTTCAGCAATGCTTCCAGCGCATATGTCCTGGAAGACCTTCCCGAATTCAACGCCGCCCACCAATCCCACACCATCCATCCCGACATTCTGCCCTCGACAAGTGCACAAAATTTGGTAAATGGTGCGATTGGGTTCGGTCCAACCTCAATCGAGGGGATTTTATCACTAGAGATTCCCGAGACTTCAAAATCTTTTGAGATTGAATCTATATCGTTAGTTTTATATGGTCAGGAAATTGTGTCAGCAAATATTTCTCGGGTGAAGAAATGGAAAGAGAAACAGAGGGAAGAATTATTATTTAGTTGTAAAAACGCCGAAGATGCGAAAAGAAAGCTTATCGGTACAGATGTCGACGAACTAGACTTGGACGTCACACCCACCCCCACCAGAGTTGAGCTATTACAGCACCGAGGAGAGGAAGAAGAAGGCGTTCAATTCTATGAAGAAGAATCCACTACCAGTCACGACGACAACCAATCCGAAGCATCTGAAGCACCATCGGAAAACTCTCATATCTCCGAATCCTCGTTTCTCAGCTTATCTTCCATCAACGGCTCAAATTCAATTCATCTACCCTTCTTCGTTTTCCAACCACTAACTATTTACTCATTTTCGGCGTCCGAAGCGTCTCCACTTACACTTAATCCTGGAACACACGAATACCCATTCAAGTTACCTGTCCTTCATCCGGACGTTCCAGGCACATTTCATTCCCCGTACGGCAGTATCGAGTACCGAATTTTGATTATGGTGCAACGAAAATGTACACAATCGATTGCAGGAACCGTTACGCACCGAAAATCAGTTGAAATCGCCGTTCCGAGGTTCCACCCGCTGAGTGTGTTCCAACCGGCATCCGAACGAATCGTTAGTAATTCAGACTCCTTTACGTACTTTAAGCAAGGGAAAAGCAGCGTAACTTCGAACAGTGCTGCGACAGGAAAGGAAAAGGAGGAGAAGAAGAATATTGTATATGATTTTGTAGTTCCGAGAACGATCATTTCGCTTTATGGAGAATCGGTGGATTTGATGATTCATTTGAGTCATATCGATGAGGGGGTTGTAAAGGGATTGATCGCGGAAATTGTACAGATTACCGAAGTTGGGTTTGAAGGGTTCAACAAGTGGAAGATTAAGTCGAAAAGAGAAGTATTGGGGAGAGTTGAAGATGTGCAATCTGTTAATGGTCAATATTGGAAGAAAATGGTAAGTCGTATGTATACTGTAGTTTCATAGTTTTATTTTATGGATTTTTAAAACAGATAAGTATTCCATTAACTCATACGAGAAATTCACGACCAACAACGCATATCCCAACATCGATTGAATACCCACATCCACAAAACTCTCCTGAATCTCCCAGCTCGACATCATGGGGCTCACTAACAAACACTCCATCGAATTTCGATTTTGAAAGTTTGCGTGAACGACAAGATTCCATAAACTCGTTAACGAGTTTAAAATCGCTCCGTCACTCGCGAAGAGCATCATCACCGCAGCCCGCGAAAGAGCGAGACCCATACATTCCACATATTATCGTACGGCACGAATTGAATGTTAATTTGATTGTTACGGGTATATCTAATATTTCGGCGTTGTTGGGATCATTAAACTTTGATTCAACGTCAGCTTCTTCAAGCTCCAGATCAAGTTCACCGACTGGCACTGATTCGTGGTTGGATAGGATTAAATCCAAACATGTGTTGGGTGGATCCACTTTAATCCCGGTTGCGACTGTGCCGTTGGTTTTCCATGGGTTATCGGATGAAGCGCGAGATTTTATTGCGACCTATGTAAATGATCCTAAAGATGAAATTTCAAAAACTTGTTTGAGACAGATTACCTATCGAATAAGGAAATGATTTTAAATATGTATTTTTTCCTTCTTTTTGGTTGTATAATTTTTTGTTTCATTTTTTCGTTGTTTTGGTTTTACGGTTTTTTGGCCCCTTTCATTTAAGAACAAGTTTTATTATACGAATATACATATGTATTAAAGCATCATTAAAATGATTTTTTCCCTTCAATTTGGTTTCTAATACAGTGTAATTTTTTTGCCAATGTTTCTAAAAGTTCATTGAACCCAAATCAATGTTCAAAACCAGTGTATTCTCATAGTGAATAAGAAAAAAACCCCCCACATTTTAAATATTTTCTTAAATGTCGAAAAACAAAAACAAATTCTAATCAATTTGCCTCGAAAAAATCGTGACCAAAAACAAACACAAAACAAAAAAGAAAACCAATCACATTTCTTCATTCTTTGAAACTGCAAACAGCACGACACGCATCAGTAATACTAAAACTTCCAATCGGTTTCTCACCATCATCAACCACCCAAACCTGCGAAACTTTATGGGTAACCAAACTCGCCACAACAGTAGAAAACGTTGTTCTTCGGTCACAAGATACGGGAGATAACGACATTGGGGAACTTCGTGCCAGGTATGAAGACAATGGATCGATCAATGATGGAATGGTATCCGTGTATAATCCCTATATTCAAGAGTCAAGAGTTATACTCTTAAACGTAGAGAATAAGAGTAGTAAATGAAAAATATACCTTTACGTCCATTTGACTGAAATTTCCACATAATCTATCATTGGTATCGACTATTGCTAACGCATGTACTGAATTATTGTATAACTTTTTCAACGCTTGAACAACAGAATCCTTAATCACAGTCGTGACTATTTCCAGCAATGAAAAAAAAAAATTAAATTAAAAAAAAATGCTTTATAAAAAAAATCAAAACATTTATCATTTACCAACAAGTTCTTTATCAAAATTCTTTAACTCGAGAATCTCCGTTCCAGCCAACTTGGGTACCAAATGAATTTTTTGTAACAAGTATTTCACCATTTGACTCGCAGAGAAAATCTGCGTGATTGCTAATGCGTCCTGCGAAGCTAATATCGGAACTCTCAAAATCCCTCGTGAAAATAAATCCAGCACTCGGACTACAGGTGTT
Source organism: Nowakowskiella sp. JEL0407 (assembly GCA_027600645.1). NCBI lineage: Eukaryota > Fungi > Chytridiomycota > Chytridiomycetes > Cladochytriales > Nowakowskiellaceae > Nowakowskiella > Nowakowskiella sp. JEL0407. The sequence continues at coordinate 36,375 of JADGJK010000160.1, read as the reverse complement.
GATAAAGTTGTTGGGAATAATGGATCTGTTCCCGATGCATCTACATCAAAAATAAAATAAAGAATAAAAATTAAAAATTAAAAAATTAAAAAAAATCAATCAGAAGTTTCTCACCAATTAAAACACCAACTTTCTCCTTTGAAATACTCCTCCCAAACATATCCAAATGTCCCAAAATATCATCCAGTTCCTCCATATGTATGTTATTCCCAAACGCCCTCGAATCAACCGTATACTCTCTCTTCTTCTTTTTCGACCCTCCACCAACCGTCGGAAACTTTTTCTCATCCATAAACTGCGGAATAGAATTCACAACCAACGATAAAATATCACCGGTATCAATAAAACCCAAACACTGCTGCGACTGCGGGTGAAGCACCGGTAACGAATGTATATTATTTAAAATTAATAACCGCACCGCATGTTCGATTGTATCTGACGCGAGAACGGTAACGACTTTCATGGGTGTTGCGGAAGATCCGGAATTCGTGTCGACAAATTTTGAGTTTGAAGAGTCGTAGTTGTCTATTGAAGAAGAAAGATGCATGTCGATGAATTCTTCAGTGATTTGGCGACCCATTGTTGGCGCGATATCGTCCATTGATCCGACATCAGAATTTTCTGAGGCTGAGGAATTTGTTGGGGATATTTCTGGGAATCGGGAGCGTGGGATGTTGATTTTTGATTTTTGCGGTTTGATTATTGGAGAGTTGAAGGGCGATTGGAAGGGTGTTGTTGCGTAGGGCGTTGATGGGGGTGTGGATGTTATTGGGAATTCTAGAATTGATGTTGCGGGAGATTTTGGGGCGGATGAGGAGAGTAAGTCTCGGTCGTATGACAGTGATGGTTGACTTATTGGTGACCGTGGTGAATTTGGTTGTTTATGAGATGCTAGGGCTGCTGCTATAAGAAATGGATGAGGTGGAGGATGTTTTTGGTGCACTTGGCGGGAGGTGGAAGTTGGGAGACGGGAGTTTGGGAATTTTGGGGAAGGAATTGGGGAGAGGTCTGGAGAGGATGTAAGGATGGTGGAGATTGAAGACAAGTCAGTTTCGACGTTTGAGTTTAAGAGCGAACCAACAGTCTGTTCATTCAAGTGTTCGTAAAGTGGATTCACTTTCATCGTCGAAAAAAAAAACTGAATTTTCTGAATTAAATTGATCGTTACACAATAAAGGGTGATGTAAAATCATGAAACCTTGTTTTGGATAAAATCAAATCAACTTCATGAACAACCATAAATAGAACAATCTTTCAGATCAAACTTTGAATTGAATTAATGGACTTTTTTTTTAGTCGCGACAAGGGCCAGATTTTATTCCCTCCAACTAAGCTCCATGATTCGGTACAGATCGAATACTCACGATACATCCACCAATTTCCCATCAATATTCTCAATAAACACATCCAAATCCAAACTCGAGTTAACAAACTCTCCATCAACTTTCCTACACCTTGCCATCAACATCGTTCCCACAAGTTGAATATCACTAGAACTAAAAGAAAACGACCCAAATTTTTGCTGCTGAAGTTTGCCGTCAATATTTGCAATCGCAGAATCCAAGTTTATTGTGCCAGCTACGTAAATTCCGTTTCGTTTACGGCATTCTGCGAATAAGGTTATCCCGTCGAGGCAGACATCGAGGTATATGTTACGAGAGGTAAGTGAGAATGACATTTTTTTTGAAAGTTTTTGGAGTGGTGAATATTTTCAGTATTTTTGTTTCAGCTTGCAGAAAATGGATACGAACGCCTATTTTGGTCAGGTGCTGGTACAGGAGCTGAAAGTCTGGATGACAACCACATAATTCTCAAATTATATTGCAAATATTTTAAAATCTTCATTACTCGGATCAGCAAAAAACAACTTAAACTGCATTAATCAGCATCACGCCATCAATCAAAAACACATCACACAAAAACTCCCTGCAAAAAATCACCCTCTAAACCTCTTCGATCGTCTACAATCCTTACAATACCACGACCCCGTGGGTAACTCCGACAACCCCACACAATCAATATGAAACCACTCATACGGACACTCCTACCAACCACATCAAATATAAAAAGAAAATAAACACATAATAATATTAAAAATAAAAAAATTAAAAAAGTGCGGGGGTTTTTTTACCGGATTATCACAGGCAATCATTTCACCAAACGAAACTTGTCGACATGTACAGTATAATGATTCATCAACTTCGTCAGTTGATTCTTCGCCTGTTGCTGGCGTCGGTGATGAATTTGAATAACTTGAACAGGTTTAAAAATTTATGATACTATTAATGATAATAAAAAAACCCCCCCCAAAACGCATACCTCTTTCTACGTCTTGTACTCCGTGACCTGACATTCGAACTATTACCCTTCGAAGAAGCTTTCCTCTCTAAAAAAAAAAATCAAAATGTCAACACCAATCACCAACACTCCAAAAAATATCAAATCACTCATACTCATCCGAACAACTTCATCATCCGGCTGAAACTCAAACGGCGTCGGCGACGCACGCTGAGAAACCGGCGTACTAATCTCATTCGAATCCATAAACCCATCCAACATTTGCGTGTTCATTGACAACGTATTTGATTCAACGATTTTATCGAGTTCTTGGATTAATCGTTTTATATGTTTATCAACCTACCAACCCCCCGCGAAAAAAAAATTGATGATTAATTTTTTTTATTTGGTTATATGGAGACGATTACGAGTGAACGAGATTTCTCCGCGATGGAAATTTTCTGGTCGGTGATTTCCTCGGCTTTTTTAAACTGTTGTTGAATAAATTCAAACGTATCTTTTTGTTCGGGGTTATCGGAAATCAAGTCGAGGGCTTTTATGTTGGTTGGATCGGGGATTGTGGTGGTTTCGTCTGGTGGTGCGTGGCGGATCAAGTCGCGCAGGATTGTGTCTCGGTCTGAGATGTTTTTTCGGATTGCTGAAAGATAAAATGTGGTTAGCTTTTATTTTTTTGGTTTGGAATGTGATGTGGGATGTTGGGTTACAGTAAACGTCGACGTCTTTTCTGTGAATTTCAGCGAGGATTTGTTGGATTTCACCGGGAAGGTTCTCGATGCCTGTGGAATTAAACATGAATGAAAGAGCATGAATATATTATATCAAAAGATGGATACTTTGGATGTAGTCTTCCAGCAGAATGGAGTAGTCTGTGGCTGAAGAATTGTTCATTTCAAGAAAGGAGGCAAATTTGTCTTTTGACAAGACGAATTTAGCCTTAACAGACCATCTGAAACAATAAAGAATAAACTTTGAAATGACTTAGGATTTATTGAATCTATTTCCACTTCCCCTCTTATTCGCATCCGTAAACTCATCCCAATCCATCTTCTTCTTCCGCTCCATCTCCTCCTCTTCATTTTCATTTCCGTCAAACTCGACTATTTTCTTCTCCGGCATCTCTCCTCCACCTTGTAAGAAATTCCCTCGCTCCATTTCCAAGGCTAAATACTCGTCGATTGTCATTGTTGGTAAATTCCAGTGAGGTTTGAAGACTCCATCTGCAATTGCTGTACGTGAGGTTAGAGTGAACGGTCGTAACGGGACACCGGAAGGTGATAATAAGGGTTGTTGGAGTTCAAGTCGTTCAGTGTAGTCTGTGGGGGATGAAGTTGATGTGGATTGCTCTTGGGAGGGTGGAGGTTGAGGTGGTTGAATAGGAGCGGAGGATAAGAGATCGAGTTCGGATTTTATGAATTGATAGGATTCGACGGATTTGGAGATTTGGAGGTGGATTTCGAGGAGGGTTGTTTCCCTGACAACGTCATCATCAGCTGAAGTCGGATTATTTTTTAGATACTATACAGCAAAGTATAAAAGAATAATCAAGTAAAACGTAATTGAATGTGTACCTCGAGTTTATTCTTTAGTTCCTTTTCATACTTGAATCTGGCAATTTTCTGATTCCGCTTCTCCTCACCCGACTTCCCACCCTTTCCTTCAAAATACTCTAAATCAACCTTGCGAACAATCTCATAGTTCTCGACCATCCTGATAAACTCTTCAATCTCGGCTTTTGCTCTGTTCAAATCATGGATTCTGAACTGACGAGCTTCAAGGGGGTTAGTCAGCGGATGAGTTTTCAGTAAGACTAGATCGGCAATGTAGGGGGACACTAGTAGGTATTTGAGATCAGAGGAGGAGATATCATCGAAAGTTTCGTTTGCAGAGAAGAGGGCGAGAGAGAGGATTTGGAGCTTGATGTTGTCCAAGGAAGCCAGGGTCTGAGCGAGAGAGGACTGGAACTCTTGCGAGGAAGAAGAGAGCGGGGACGAGTGGAGCAGAGAGGCTTGTTGCAGCGCAGACGAGAACTGGGCGCTTATCATCGTCCCTCGCAGCCTTTATCCACACAAAAATGGAGCCCGCACCCACTCCCGCACAGCGAGCCTGGGCGCGCGCCAAAGAGAACCCGCTCATCTTCCCCGGTACCCCCCTCCCTCTGCCACTGCTCTTCTAATGTGTCTGTGTAGGTGTGGCTGTGATCGTGTTCAGTGCCTACAGAATGACCAGGGCCCTGTTCAAGCGTGACTCCGTCTCCTTCCAAATGGCCCAACGCTTGCGTGTGCAAGCCCAGTTTGCTACTCTCGCTGTGTTTATTCTGGGTTTAGGGTACCTCAATAGTTGACTTTTAATTACTCTTTAAATTGCTGACTCATACCGTTCTTAAAGATATAACGAGTATAGACGGAGGGAACTGGCTAATAATAATTCAAAAATTGTCGCTGAAGCTAAATAGACTCTTTATTTGCATTGTACACATCCCATATCACCAATCCAACAAAACTATCGCAAAATCCGTAGAAAGAACAACTGTGATTTCATCTCTCAGTTCCCTGCTTTCTTTATACTATCAGCCAACCGACTAAACACAACCCCTATCCGCCCTTCAAACTCTTCCATCTCCATTTCCTCCGGCACCATCTTTTCCAAAACCGTTGATTTTCCAACCTTCAAATATGCTTTTTTCTTTTTTAATATCTCTGGTGATATTTCTATTTCGTTCATGTACACCAGCTCAGATTCTCGACGTGCGTCGATGATTTTTATGAATATTGAGGAAGATGGTGTATAACTGATTTGTTTTTGAGATAGTGCTTCTGAAATTGTTGTGGAGATTGGTTGTGTACCTTGCATCAACAACATTCGTAGATTATTCGGTGGTTTTCCTGAAAACTGCCAGACCCAAAATTAGAATTTAGAAAATGGAAAATTAGACTCCAATTTGTTATTTCTCTTTCTCTCTCTCTCTCACTCTCACTCTCTCTTTCTCTTGCTCTCTCTCTCTCTCTCTTCTCTCTTGCTTACCAAGGGAATTTGCAGGTATTTCATCTTCACGTACCCAAACTCATCAATCGGACAAACAACCGTCCACCCATGATACTTCAACTCCCAATCACTTATCCCTTCATCAAACGCAATACAATAAACACCAACAATCACACCTCTATTACAATCACCCGGGAAATACCGAACAACATGCGCCGGATCATTCCATCGTGGTGAATTTGAAAGTGACGTGAAATCTAGTTTTTGGTTTAATTTCACTACGATTTTTTCATGTGGGGGTGTTGTCGATGGTAAAAGTGATTCGAGGACGCAGGTTGAGAATCCTTTGAAGGGAAGGTTTTGTGCGGATGTGATTTGGATTGATATTCCGTGGGGTTGGTTGTATTTTGAAATATGCGAGCAGTCTAAGAAAAGTGGTTTTTGGGAGCCGGGTTTTTGTAGGAGGGTGAGTAGGTGGTTTAGCATGGCTTTGTCGGTTTTGGGCTTGGAGATTCCGAGGTGTTTGTAGTGTGTCATGATGAATTCTCGAAATGTTTCGGTGGTTTTTTCCTTGTCGACGAAATAGTATAGGTATTTTTCGGATTGGGTTGGTGTGCATCTTGTCGAGTCGTAAATTTTAGTTGAATAATCAGGTGGTGGGTCTACTATCAATTCTAGATATAAACGCATTGGAATTTTTAGTTTATTTTTTGACTTTTTTCAATTTTTTTAAATCGATTATTTACCTTTTTCATCTTTTTTCTGACGATATAATCTTAACAAAACACTAGCACAAGGAACTCTAAAAACCCCCATTCAATTTTAAAAAAAAATCATCTCAAAGAGCCCCTAATTATTTACCTATTAAACTCGTTCAAAGAATCATATCCCAACTCATCACGCACATCCGGAACACCAGCGAAAATTGGAACTTGAAAACACCCTTCATTCAAAACCACACAAGCTTTCTTTTTCTTTCTATTTTTTGATTTCGAATCAAATTGTGATGGTGGAGTTAGGAATAGGTCAAGGATACTGGTTCCGACTAATTTAAATGATAGAGATGGTGATTCGAGGGTGTAGGTTTTTAAGAGGAGGGTTGACGATGGTGGGAAATTTGTTGATAGTGTTTGTTGAAACTAAAACAAAAACAATTTTACATTGGAAATAGAGAGGAGAGAAATAAGTTGTGTCATTTACGAAAAATTTTGGTGAATGCAGTTGTGAATCGAGGTTTGGAGCGACGATAATGTCTGGTAAATCTTCAAGTACTCTGAAGTTTTTGTCGAATATTCGGCCGCTGATTTTTGTGATTGTACAGTTTTGTGGAAGATATCGAGCTTTCACATTGTAAAAAATCAAGAATTTGAAATGATAAAATTTATTCAATTGTTTTAAAGTCATACCTCCGTCAATACAAAGTATGATCGAGTCACCCTGGTTAAAGTAATCATCTGACGCTACAATAAAATAAAAAAATATCTTATTTAATATTCTTTTTATAACTGGTTTTAGTTTATTTTACTAAACGCGGTGTTTCTTTCATGTTCAATCCACACATGCTCCGGAATCGGAGGCGGATAAGCAGCAACAAAAAACTAAAACCCAATTAATATCTTCACCCAAAAAAATATATATGTACACGCAACACTATTTTTACCTTTTCAGGCGCTGGCGCCGTCTCTGAAAATATCGTGATCTGAACAACAGGATTTTCCTTCTTTTTGGATAAATCAGGAACCGAACCAGACGTCGGCGCGTTCAAAGTATCTTTAAATAAAGATAATTTAATTTCAAATATCCCGGTTGCGAGTTTTATTTCTGAGGATTTGGATTTGTAGAAAAGTTTGAATTCTGCTGCGTATTTTGTATCTGATTCGGTATTCTAAAATTTTTTAAAAAATATATATAATGTAGTGTGAAAAGTAAGAAAATTACCTGGAGTATTACAACACACTTTGTGGTTTCACTGGCGACGACGTTTTCAAATGTACAGAGAGCTTGTGTTTCTGGGAATCCGTGGGTACCGGGTTTGATACCAGGCTAAAATTAAATTATGAGCTTTTTGAAATATATAACTCGTTGTCCTTTTGGAAAATTACCTCTGCGGGAAACCCGTTGTATTGTTCTGGTACGGTTGGATATTGTTGTTGAATACGAATCAAAGGAATCGGGAAGTTTAGTGAATGTGCAGACCGGATTTTATCAACTCTGATACCAACACTATCAAAACAACAAAGAAACATACAAACATCAACCAATAAATAACCAAATTTCAAATTCCACAAACTCCCACCTCATTTTCTCAAAAACAACAGGCCGTTCCACTCTCACAACCTTCACACCAAGTTCTTGTTTCTTTTCCAAATCGAAAAACGTTCCATCGTCATTAACACCTGTTGAAAAATAATCACCTTCTTGCTCGTACGCTTTTATTCGCCGGTATTGAGACTTATGCAGTGAAATGTCGACTGATATTTGTTTGTGAGCGTGGAATGATGTTGCGTCGATTATGCGGGTGTAGAGAAAGTATCCAGAGATTCTGAAACGTCATGTTAGATTTTATATGTGTAATATGGAAGAGGTGAATCAATATATTACATTGAACCGGAATCATATAATTTTGATGTAGTTATCTGGAAATTTACGGGATGTGAGAAAACTGGCACTTTCCTATATCGAACAAATTAAAATAAAAAAAAATGTTTAAAAGTATACAATATGACACTGACCATTTCCCACAGTTTAATTCCAATTTAGGGCCGTTGAAGATGTCGATAGCAGTCCAACCAATGGATTTTTCTAAACCCGTTAAATCTGAATCTTCGTCAGCATCAAATACAAAAAACTCGATGAGTAATCTCAACGATGATCTTTGCGGAACCTACATCAACACAGAAAAAAATAATCATGATATTCAGCCCAAAAAAAAAATAATTTGTAAAAATCCTAAATACGAACATTCACAAACTTCCGCCAATTCCCATCGCCCCCAAAATCAACTAAAATCGCTCGATTTTTTACATCAACATTACACTCCTTTTGTTTTAAAAATGTAAGTTTCCCTTTACTCTGCGACCCATCAAACAAAGAATACGATATGGAAATCTTCTTTCCAAATGTGAAAAACGGAAGACCGTAAATAAAGTCAAAGAATACATAAAATCCACGGGATTTTGAGTATGTCGGTGGTGGTATTGCGTCGAGTGATTCGAAATCTAGTTGTTGTTCGTTTTCGGTCACTTGAAGTGTATGTTTGGGTTCTGGAGAAGGAATTACGGGTGTTTCTTGAGGTGGAAGGGGAGATTTGACGCCGAGTGATTTTTTTAGTTCGTTGAGTTCATGGAGTTTCTTTATTTTTGAAATTTCGAGGTTCATTATTGTCATTTCTTTTTGATGGGATTTATTTATTCGTGATAAGTCTCTTTGGTATTCTGTTTCTTCCAATGCACTGGCTATAACACAAAAAATTTAACAATCAAACATTTGGTTTGGTTCTTTCTTCATTTACCGATTCGTAACTCTGGATCGACGCCGTCGACAATCATTAATGTTTTTACTTCTTTTTCTAATTTCCCGAATTCATTTAATAAATCAGGATCGCCGCCACCGTTTTTCAAATAATTTGATCGGAGGGTTTGTAGTTCTTTCATGAGTGTTGGGTTTTCGTCATCAGTTGGGAAATTATTGTCGAATGCAGAGTTTATGCGAACTTTTGGAGTTTCTTGATTATTTGGGTTCGATGGTTTGAAATCTCGGCCAACCTAATTTCTTGCGATATAATTGAATATATTTCAGTGATGAAGAGTAAGAGATTATAATACTGATGCGGCTCGTTTTGAAAATTGGGATTCTAATTTTTCCAGTTTTGTTATAACTTCGTTACGCTCCTTCTCGATGCTACAGAAAAAATAAAATAAACAATTCTGAATGTTTAAAAATATTCTTCATGAATTACTCCGCGATTGATCTTCTCTGCATTTTGTCGGGAAAAAAAACGGCTTTATGAATTAAAGACGCGTCTCAGAATGATTTTAACATAATTTGTACAAAATTTCTCGTTTTACGAAAATCACCGTTACGCAGGACTTCCATTCAACTCTCTTCCAAATACTTACGATTCTCAATGTCTCATCTTTTGATCATCCTGATTCAGTGTCAGAAGTCATTGAAAGAGTATACAACGAAGGGTATTGATTACTTATCCATGAAATTACGATTGGTGAAATGTGCATTCCATATCGCAGCTGGGGTTGATTTGACGTTGGTGATTCTTTTCTGTCTGGATCAGCGTTGAATTAGAAATCCATCCTCACGGTATCAGTGCAGTGGTGCTCCAACGAATTGAAGGCTGAGTAAAAATTAAAACGGGCAAATAACAAATCCCAATTTTAATCATACAACTCACCGTGAGCCGTCCCATCCTCGGCAGCACATGATTGTTGATAAACGGAATTACTAATTTCCAAAACACTCAGCGCATTATGCACTTTATGCCGCCTTAGTTTAAGGCGCAGTTAATATTTTATCGATAAAATTTTCACTCTCTCTTGAAGAAAAAAGCAAGAAACCCCTCGCAATATATTTTCTGTTCTCTGATAATCAAATCACATCGAATTCAACAAAAAATGGGAAACCAAAACTCTGTTTTATTCGAAAAACCACTCACCTCCACTTTTCTTCCTATCATTGACGAGAAATACTGTTCGACGGAGACTTCAAACTTTATGATTACCGATGAAAGCTCGATTTTTGATTCTGAAAGCTACACGGTGTTTGATGGCCCTGGGAACTTGAAATATAGAGCGGAGAAGAAACCTTTTTCGTTTGTTGGTACGTTTGAAACACTACCTTTTGCTCTCGTAAACTCACCACCCTTTTTCTTATAGGTAGAAAGTCGATTTTCACTGAAACAGGCGAGATTCTCTGCAGTTTCGAGCGTATCCCGTTACTCTGTCCCACAACTTGGAAAGTCTTCCTCGATTCTAGTCAACGATTCTGTACCATAAAAGAAGGGAAATTCTACCGCAATTACAGCTTAGTCGTTACAATCCCAGCCAACAACATCCCCACTCCAGTATCCACCAAGATCGCCGACGAAAAACCCCACCAAAAGCCCGGCTTTGACGACTCCAAAAGTACCTCGAGCTCTTCAACCGATTTGACATTAAAGTTGATATCGCGATCATGCGAAACTCATGCCAAAATCTTTTTGGGCGAGGAAATGGAGGTCGCCATAGGTGAGATTTATCGTGTCTCGGGCGGATATCATTTGACGGTTGTTGCTGGAGTTGATACGGCGTTTATGATGATGTTTTGCGTTATTCTTGAAGAGCTGCATCGTATTAGAGAAGCTCGTCGTCGCAGTTCTAATGGCGGAGGCGGCGGACCATAATGCTAGCCAATCGACTATATTCATATCATTTTCGCTATTCTTTTTATTCGTGAGAAAATTATCGAGAGCCTCATCATTTGAATAAAAAAGTAAATAGTATTCGATTAAAAATGTGCGAATCCATCGTTGTTCATTTTCGGTTTAGATCCAAAAATGGTCGAAGGCACACTCATTTATAACATTCAACGTTGAAAATCTCTTCCATCTTCTCGCTGTCCGCCGTTATCAGCCGATCATATTGTTTGAGCAAAACCAGAACTCTTTGGATTTGAGAATTAAAATTTCCAGGTTCTTTGTTTCGATGGGCGATTTTAAGCATCACAAATCACTGTTGTGACATCGAGACCTCTAAAAATGGACCATCCGCGTTTTCGTGAATTCCACGATTCATATCCAATTCTTTTATGAATAGGACGCATTCGCTTCAAAAAGTCAATAATCCTAAACACACTTCTATTTACGATATCGTTCCTTATCACGCAAACATAAAAACTTCCTTATCACCAACACACATCCTCTCACTCTTCTTACTACCAACAATTCTCTCCATAGCCAACCGATCATACCGATTAAACAACACCGAAACAGTCGGACTCTGTGTTCCAATCGGGACTTTCAAGTACTTTGTATTGGGCGCATTTGATGCTGCTGATAACGTTTCAATCATGTTTACCAAGTCTGGGTACAGTTCTCCGATCGTTGGTGGTCCGTAGAAGAATATGTGGTGGATACCACGAAGTCGATACCTAAACCAATAATAATATAGCTTTAAATTTTGGAAATATATTTTGAGCAAAAAATAGATTCACCTTCTGAAAAAGTGGAATCGCTCGGAAATCATTAAAAAGTCTGCGGTTCCGTCATAAAACAACGATCTAGCTCGTGGGATTTCGTTTGTTGGTGTGTATCTTTAAACACAAAAGTACAAATAAATTAATAAGATAAATTAAACAAACAATCTTGAATCCACTTACTCTGAGATACACTCAAAGTTACAATCCCGTTCATCCAACGCATTCCGTAATCTCACAAAATCAAAATAATTCGGCACAAACAATAACGTGCGTTTTTGAACTTTAGTATCGTTTAGGAATCCTGGAAGTACTTTTTCGATAAAGTATTTGAACCGTACATCATCGGATTCCACTGCAGAATTGCAAGGTATTCGATGAAAAGTCTTCAAAGAGCATATCAACGACATATCAATCAAACGTTAATCTAAAACGTGAACTGACCTGCGGTGCCTGAATAATCACATTCGAAATAGTCCCCCTGGCCTCAACCCGCCTGACACATACCTTCCCTTCATAATTCGCACACCACAACTTACTAACCAAAATGCCATCCTTCTCCGGTTCTACTTCATCCTCTTCATCAACATGTTTCCCGCCCAAAAACAATGAATTTATCTCTGGTGTCGTGATTTTTGAGAATATTAAGGTTTGTCGGAAATATTTCGCTTGGCCGTCGAGGTACCAGTTTTTTACGCGAGAGAAGTCGCATCCGTGGGCTTCTTTTGATATTTGGTTGGTGTGGTTCATTACAGTCTGAAAAAAAGAGTGTGTGAGATCTACGTTTGTTGGAATGTGAAGCGGGAATTTACCAATAAATGATCCCAATTTTGCATAACCATAAGATTAGGACTATCGATAATCATTACTTCGATAGAAGACAAAAAGTCAAAATCCGGATTCTTCTTTTCACTAAGCAAAAACACCAAAATCAATCACAAAATCGATTTCTAAAAACACAGCAACGTACCCGTCAATCAATATCCTCAATCCAAGCGGACTAGCAAGGATAATATCACTGGAATAAAACTGCGAGTACAGTTTCATAGTCTTTCTAGAAAACTTTATTCCAACTCGGAAACAATCATCAATGTTCCCTGAGAATGTTTGGTTATAATCTTCCGGTGTCTTTGCGCTCGCGTCGATAACGTTATCGGGATCAGAAAACGAGTCTAGGAAACGTTTCTTGTTTTCCTGACAAGAAATTGATTAATTTTTCTTTAATTTGGTCTCACAGATATTAAATTACCTGTTGTGTGGTGCCGGATAATGCAATAAGGATCTTTACAATCTCTAAAGCGACGTTTCTCATTGGCGCGACGATAAGAACCTTTGGTCGAGTGAAACCTTGATCTCGCACATCACTTTGAAAAAAAAAGAAGAAAAAAAACATAAATAAAGCACAAATAAAATAGATCAAAACATACGCATTGGCACTATCAGCTATTCCACTTAGCTTTGTCGTATTTTTCAATACTCTATCTCGAGTCCTGACAAGAGATTAATTTTAAGTGTCTTTTCCGATGGTAAAATAAACGTACTTATAAACATGATTCAGTGCGTGTAAACAATAAATTTGTCGAATTTCTTCTTCCTCTGAGTGCTTCATGTTCGTATACATCAAATCTTTGTATACACTAATCGAAGATAAGAGTTTTTGTTGTAACGGAGTGTACAGGGAGCTTGATTTTGTATTTGACTTCCAAGGGTCGACGAGCCGATTTTTCAACTAAGACAATTAAAAAAATTATTAAAAAACGTTATTTTTTGTAATATGGATGGTGGAATTACCTTAAACTTCTTCAAAGAATTCTCATCGGAATGATTGTTCGACAAGCCGTTCAGGTTGATTGAATAACGAGCAACGGATCCAAGAACTTCATCATCTTCATGTTGAATTTTCCAATTACTAGACTCAATTTCTGCGATGAGTGAGTTTAATTCTTTCGGTGGTTCGTTAGCAAAATGCGTGTGAAATGGATCTAAGTACAACATTGTCTTTCTTTAAATAAAACTGTTTCGAAATGTTTAACTGTACAAACCAGTAGAATCGATATCATCTGCTTCATCGGCATGAGCGTGATCGTCAATCTTTGATTTCTTCACATTAGATTCTTCGGATTCTGAATTTGAGTCTTCGAGTAATAACTCATCATCAGCGATAGGTTCCGGGACTTTCGCAGATCTCTGACGTTTTTTCGTCTTTAATGAAACATTCTTCTTCATAGATGATTGGTTCGGTTCAAGCAGCGAGAGTAATTTCGAAATTGAAGAAGACGAATCTTGTTGGATAATATCGGGTTCTTCGGTGTTATCTACTGTTCGGGATGGTGTTTGAGAGTGCGTTGATTGTAGTTTTTTCTGTTTTTTGTAGTTTGGGTAGGATATCTTTTCGAGTTTCTTTAGGATTTTCGTTTGCTTTCCCATTGTTGCTTTTTTTTTTACAGGCCCAGTCTTTGGGTTACACACATAGATGGTGAAGAAAATATAAAATACCAAGTAAATTTACGACTCCATATTGGTGATTTGGAATAGATTGAATTTAGGAAATGTTATCCGTTGGAGATTTAAAAGTGTAAAAGTTTGTAAATTGATATTTGAGTCCAAAGCTCTCCACTTGTGTGCCGCTATTATTATCCAAGTCTTGAACATGGCAAAATCTCTGAGTCTTCCGTAAATCCAACTACATCAAACTCCCCAAAGCTGTGGAAGAAAAAAAAATGAATTTCTCACTGTGATTTCTCCATTATCGAGCTAAAATTTTTTATTTTTTTGCATTCACTGATAAAAAAAAATTAAGTATCTAAAAAAATCCACAATTTTCTTTTATTCTAGTGATGGTGATGTTGGTTGTATTTAAATGCACTTCCGCAGTGAGGGCATCGATCAACTTTTCCCGGTCCGTGGTCACGAATAGTCAGCCAAACAGTTTCATGAGTATCCACCGGGAATCCTACACAAATCCAACCGAATTAAATACATTTCCAAAAAAATTAACTTAATTGAAAATTAACCAGTGCATCCAATGTAACGTTCAGCATCACTTCCAGTAATTATAACAGGGTCAGCAACAGTCGCGGGTTTAGAGAGAATTACGGGGTGGAAGTCTTCCCATGGATCTTCACCCTTGAGCTTCTTTAAATATTCGTAACGTTCGACACCGGTCGCTAATTCGAAATTTCCGGCGATTTGACCTTCTTCACGGAAACCTGGGATAACTGGTTCTTTTGAGTGACCTTGAGCGGGAGTAGCTGCAACATTTGATAAGAGTAAAGTTGATAATTAGAAAAGTTTTGCTGAAATGAAAAATGGAATGAGCTACCAGACTTGAGGGAAGCAAAGACTGAGAAGGCTCTGGCGGAGAAAGGCGCGCGGGACCTGAGGGTAGAGAAGAGAGCTCGACGGAGAGACATTTTATTTGACAGGTGGGACGAAAGTGACAAACCACTCACCCTCGGCAATTGCTGTTCTATCAAATTCCTTCATACGAGGAACATAAGGCGATGCACTTGATTTCAAAATTTACGTATCTTAAACCCTCATTCGTGAAAACTTCCACTGGAGTCATGGAGACGGAAAATTTTGACGTGTAGAATCTGTTGTCATGATCATTGGAAGTGGATTCAACTTGCGTGTTAGATGAAAAAAGCAGTTAAAAAAGTACAAAAAAACTTGCATCGTATAATATGAGGGTAGCTGGAGGCAGGAATGTAAAGAGAAAAAAAAAGAATAAAGCAAAATTTTGGAAAAAAAAAAGAAATAAAAAGAAAAAATATTGGGAAAAATTAGGGCTTACTTCTGCTTTGCTTACCAGACACATCAGGGACCGCTGTGTGGGTGGGTGTGAGGGTGTGATGTGTATTGGGGAAAGCTCTAGGCAAGTTTGGGATCTGCAATCCTGCAATCTGGCTTCAGCAGCGCACACCGAGACTCCTAGACGCGTCTGTCGAGAATCAAACCCACGCTCGGTTTCTTTGAGTTGGCTATCTTAACCAACTGCTCTAGGAACCTATGCCACAAATAAATGTAAACATTTTTTATTCTCAATATTATCCAAGCATAATGCTCTACGACGCGATTTCGACCGAGTTCTTGACCATAAATAAATTTAAAGAGTATTTAAACGCACATTGTACGTAAATATTCAAATTTGGTGGACAAATATTCAGTGATTTAAATTTACTCAATTGTCAAATTTGAAATGGAAGTCATCCTTAATTGAGAAAACTGGTTGCAATTGCTGTCGAGCATGTCGTTTAATGTTAAAGCACTCAAAACTATTAATGAATGGAAAAAGAATTATAGAGGTGTTCGTCTGAGAAATAATTTACACACAATCATGCTGACACTTTTGCACAATAAACGAACTCTAAAATGTACCGTAAAAGATAATACATTTGATTCAATATGCAAAAAATCACCTCCGTAAAATATTTTCCGGTAGGATTGCAGGATGGACACACACTGTGGAAATAGTATCGATTTAATTTATTTATTTCTTCAATACTTCTGCAAGAGTAGCAAACACTTCTTCGAATGCCGACTGCAATCACATCTTTTTTCAACTTTGAACCGACTTTCAATCTCGAACCAGAAGTATCGGTATCTCTGAAAGAGTTTGTGGATTGAAACTTTCCACTCTAATGTGATTTTAAATATCAATTAAGAAAACCATGGCCGATACTGATAAAGTACCTTTTAATCACAAAACCTCGGGAATGATGACCTGAAATCGCCCAGCAACGATTGATTAGAATCGTAATTCCACAATCACCAAAAACGGAATTATTGTCTGTCAAAAATAAGTTTCCATTTTTCTGGATGTACATCTCCGAAGTCATTATCGACGGCTTCAAGTCCTATGCCCAGCGTACCGTTATCTCAAAATGGGACAAGGAATTCACTGCCGTCACCGGTTTGAACGGTTCCGGAAAGTCTAACATCCTCGACGCAATTTGTTTTGTTTTGGGTATAAAAACTCTCCAAGCGGTACGTTGTCTTTGGTTTTACATTATTTCATATCTTTCTCACTCCACTTTATACGCATAAAGTTACGGGTAGATAAATTGCAAGAATTAATTTACAAAAAGGGTCAAGCCGGCGTAACGAAAGCTTCCGTCACTCTCATGTTCAACAACGACGATAAAGATCGCTCTCCAATTGGTTACTCTAATGAAAGCACCATTCAAGTACAGCGAGTGGTAAAACTCCTCACAACCTCCAAAATGCAGACGCAATTAACACTTTCATAAAGATTCAATTAGGTGGGAAAACAAAATACTTAATCAACGGCCACACAGCAACCGAACAAGTTGTTCAAAACCTTTTTCAATCTGTTCAGCTCAACGTCAATAACCCACACTTTTTAATTATGCAAGGTCATATTACGAAAGTTTTGAATATGAAACCCCACCAGTTTATTTCGATGATCGAGGAGGCTGCCGGTACGAGAATGTATGAGGAACGAAAAGATAAAGCTGTGAAAGCTATGCAGAAGAAGGAAGGGAAAATGGAGGATATTAAAAAGGTTATAACAGTTTCTTTTGATCATGAAGACTATACGCTCATACACGTTTACATGCGCTGCAATTAGATTCTGGAGGTTGATATCGATCCGAGATTAAACGAACTTCGATCACAAAAGAGAGATTTTCTCGAATTGCAAAAAATCGAATCGGAACTTGAAAACTTGGAACGATTAATCATCGCTCATGATCATAAACGTGCCGAAGACAAATTAAAACAAAGCGATGCGGATGTGGTGGAAAAGAAGGAAAATATCAAAGAATTGAAAGAAGGCATTAAGGCTATGGAAGCTGAATATGCCGAAATTGATGAGCGGGTTAAAATTATAATTGAAAATCGATCAAAGGTATCTTGCTCAGTGGCAGATTTCATGAAACCTATTTAATCAATTCCTGCTTGTTTATAGAACAATGCCAAGTATAAACAGCTGGAAGACGCTTTTAAAGAATTCTCAAAAGAGTTGGTCAAAGTCAAAACTCAATGTGATCTGAAAGTCAAATCGATCAATGAAGAGATTGAGAATAAAAATAATCTGGTGACTACCATATCCGAGGTACATATTCTTAATTAGCGTTTTTTTGTTGGCTCGAACAAGAAAATTATTATTGTTTACAAAATAGGTTGAAGCACAACTTAAATCGGCGAAAGTCAAGTTTGAGAAACTGTCGAAAACTTACGAAGCACAAAAGAAAGATTACGACGAGGCGGTTGACGATTTAAAGAAACAAGAAGATTTGGTATCTAGTTTGCAAACGGGTATGTCTGGATCGGACGGAAAGAACAATGGATACTTGGAACAATTAAACCGTAACTTCTCTTTAAATCTCAAAAGAATGTATTAATTACTTTTTCAAACTGGTAGAGGCGAAGAGTATTGCGAGTCAAGCGAATACAGAATCCCAACAATCTAAATTGAAAATCAAGGATTTGACTAAACAGTTACAAACTAGTCTTCCAAAGGTTGAGAAAGCCAGAAAACAGAATGCCGCTTTGATACAGAAATACGAAACGTCGAAACGAAATGTCGAAAAATTACGACAGGAAGTCGAAAATAGCGGTCACGATACGGCGAAGGAGAAGGAATTAACGCAAAAGAAAGAAGCATTGCAGAACGAGGTTGATCAGTTGACCGAGGTGTGTATGAAATTTATGAATGTATATTTTAGTTCTTATTGAAACTGGTTTTCCATTGATTTAGCACGTTGATTCTTTGGATGCGGAATTAGCATCAGTTTCGTTTAATTATGAAAAACCGAGTCCTGATTTCGATCGATCGCAAGTTAAAGGATTAGTAGCGAATTTGGTCAATTTGTCCAAGGAGAACGTAAACTGTGCAACGGCTTTGGAAGTTTGTGCTGGAGGACGATTATATAATGTATGTTTTGTGGTTTGCTAATTATTTTTGTTTTATTTCTAACTATTATTGAAAAGGTGGTCGTGTCCACGGAAAAAGTTGGTACGCAGATTCTAGAAAAAGGGAAGTTGAAGAAACGAGTTACGATTATTCCTTTAAACAAGATCCAGTCGTTTGTAATTACAGCAGAGGTAAATTTGCAGAAATCCTGTTTTGGTATATCTTTGTGATTTGATAATATTTATTGTTTATTAGAAATTGGACGCGGCGAAAAAATTGGCACCGGGGAAGACTGACTTGGCGTTAAATTTGATCGGGTTTGAAGATGAAGTAGCGAAAGCTATGGAATTTGTTTTTGGCGGGACTTTGATTTGCAAAGGTAAAAGATTATGAGAAAAAATTGTCGCTCATTGATATTTATTGGTTTCTAACTTGTTCCAGATGCCGAAACTGCGAAACTGGTTACTTTCGATAACCGCGTCCGTCTTCGATCTGTAACGATAGACGGCGACACGTACGATCCCACCGGAACTTTATCAGGCGGCTCAAAATCACAAAGTGCAGGAATATTAATGAAGATCCGAGCGCGACGTCAAATAGATAATGAACTAGATACGAAAAAGAAGGAGTTGGAGAAAGTTATGAAACTCGTGAATGAAATGAGTAAAGCGGCGAAAAGTTTGGCGGAGAAGAAAGTGCAGGTTGAGGTTGCTGAACATGAGTTGGAGAGAGTTAAGGAGTCGTTGGATAATAATGCGGATGCGAAGGTGAGATTTTGGAAGCTATAGGCTGAAAGTGTTTGGAATTGAATTTTTTTTTGTATTTTTTTGTATTTTAGGTTATTCAAGCTGTTGAAGAGATGATGAGTGAAATTGAGAAGTTGAAGAAGACTATCGCGGAGGCGAAAGAAAAGGAAGAGAAAGCTAATAAGAAGTGCTCGCAGATCGAGAAGGAGATGAATGAATTGAGTGATAACAAAGAAGGAAAAATTAAATCGCTAAAGGTTTGAGAATTTTCACGGATAAAATTGAACTCAAATTATACTGATAATTATGTTCATTCGTTATAAAGAAAGATTTGGTAGAAAAGAAAGCTCAAGTGGGAACGATGATGCCAAAGATTAACGCAATTCGACAAGAAGTCGACATTCAAAAAGGAGAAGTTGGTATGAAACCATTGCAATTCTCCATAAGAATCGGTTTGACAATTTTTATAGATCAATTGGAAAAGGAGATACAAACGAACAGAGAACAATTGATCGCATCCGAGAATTTAATTGAAACTTACAGGGAGGAGGAAAATAATTTGAAAAAGATGGTTCAAGAAGTTAAGGTTCTCAAAAACAAATTTTTAACTTTATTTTACTATTGCTAAATCGCATACATTTCCAGGCCGGATACGATCAAGCGGAAGCCTCCCTCGCCTCCGAAAAACAAAATTTCTCCGCCATTGACACTGAAATCAAAGAACTCGAAGAACAATCACGCGACCTGAAACAATCCGTCGAAGATTCCAAACTTCAAATGCAAAAACTAAAACACGAGATTGAAAAGAACGAAGCGGAACGGAATAGTGCTAAAGTCGCGATTGAACGGTTAGAGCGAGAACATGAATGGATACATAATCAGAAACAATATTTTGGGAAGGCTGATACGATTTATGATTTTCGGAAGGTGAATGTTGGTGAGAGTCGGAAGGCGTTGATGCAGATGAAAGAGCATAAGGAGAAGTTGGATACGAAGGTTGATCGTGAGGTTATGGGCACGATTGATAAGTAAGTGGAGATTATTTTTTTGGGTGGTTGGATTGTTGTTCATCGGTTTCTTTATTCAGATATGAGAAAAAGGAAAAAGAGTTAAAAACGATGTTTAATACGGTGAAGAAAGATAAACGGAAAATTGAAGATACAATGGAATCATTGGATGGATTTAAACGTGACGCTCTGAAAAAAACATTCGATGAAGTGAACACGTAAGTGTGAAGAATTCCTTGACGATATGAAGTGTTGAATTTTAATGACAAAAGGGAATTCGGACAAATTTTCTCTGATCTGTTGCCGGTAAACCCCGGATCGCAAAAGAATACCGCCAAACTGTCACCGGTTGACGAGAATGATTTAGCTCAAGGAGTGGAAGTGAAGGTGTCTTTGGGTGGTGTATGGAAGGAAGGGCTGATTGAATTAAGTGGTGGTCAAAGGTCGTTTTCAAGTTTTACAAACTTTATTTTCTTTCAAAGAGTGATCGTTTTTGTATCGAAAATAGGTCTTTAGTTGCGTTATCGTTAATTCTAGCATTATTAAAGTGTAAACCGGCACCAATGTATATTTTAGACGAAATCGACTCAGGTAATTTGTATTTCTAAAGTAATCCAGTGAATGCTTATGAAATCCGGCCTAATTTTAGCTTTGGATTTATCGCATACGCAGAATATCGGGCAATTATTTCGTGAAAGGTTCAAAGGAAGTCAATTTATAGTCGTATCGTTGAAGGAAGGGATGTTTAATAATGCGAATTTGGTGTTGCGTGCAAAGTTGAAGAATGGGATGTCAACTGTTGAGGTACTATATTTTTGATTTTATTTATTTAAATTTACAGTATTTAAACTTCTCCTGTTTATTAGCGGATTGTGCAGAGGTCGGCAGCAAGGGGTGCTGATTTTGAAGGAAATGCAACTCCAACTGGTGTGAGAATGGGAGCTGGCGGAATGGTTGGAAGTGCTGGACCTTCTGATCGAAGAAATCGTGTTTAATTTTTGTGAGCAGCGAAACATTTGATAGTCAGAACTTGAATAAAATATATTTTCTTCACCAAAGCATCACAATGTTTTTTGGTGCCGTAATCTGGCATGAGCATTTATGAAAAAAAGAGACGAGTTCTCTAAAATATCCCTTATTTAATTTATTTCAAGTATATTACTTGATACTCCGGCTTCTGACTGTTCCTTCACGCAACTGTAACGAGCACAGGTCGAGTGCATAATCCGATGGCACAGTTCTGTCCCAATTACCGAACGGGTTGTAGCATTTATAAATACGCTAACTCAGCGAAAACTAAAATATATCCAGTAATAAATTGCATTCTTATCAAATACAAAACATGACGATCTCTGAAAAACAAGAAACTTTAACTCACGTCGACCTAACTCCACCTCCTCTTCCACCATATACCGAAACCGCAACCAAATCCGCATCATTCAAAGCCCTTGAATTAATCAATATCGATAAATCAAAGAAGAGAATAGCCTTCGGACCAAACACAGCAAATCCAATATTTCCCGAAACAATCTCTGGAACCGTAAAATGGGGCGAACTTGTTCTCGATTTAACGCAGCTTCCAAGCGGATCGGTTGTAAATATCGATTTAAAAATCAAATTTTCGACTGTGATTCTGGTCGTTTCTGAGGGTGTTCTGGTGAAAGACGATCTTGCTGTTTCAATGGCGGAGTAAGCGATGACTATTTTTTCTTAGATATCTTTAGATTTTAATTTCTCTTTCTATCACTTTCTAGCTCTAAAGATAAACGAACCAATTTCGCTTTGAGAGACGGACATTCTTCAATCTTTGTTACGGGAACGATTAAATTTGGAGAATTTAATATTGTAGATGACATTGCGATGGCGGGATCTAAGGGGAAATGATGAATTAAAATTGCATTAAATACATTATATCTTGTATCTTAAGTTTAAAGTGGTTCCATTGAACATTCAAGAGAACAAAGATCACATAAATCAGTATCAATTAAAAATCGCATTGCGAGCGCATGTCTGAGCTTTATTTTTCAAATCGAGAGTAATATAGCGTGCACGGAATCTATTTATGGAGCGGCCCGACCGGAGTTGCACTAAGACCATTCATAATATTATTTGTCTCCCGAAAAAATAGCCGATTTTACTGTACCCGAAAAGTAGAGTTTCATGGGTTAGTAACAATCGCCTTCCAGTTGTATCCGGAAACTTGAATCGTCCTTCTTTTCAATGTAACTTATTCCTATTTGGGAATAGTCTCGCCCTCAGGAAGTAACGGACCGGCGTCAGGGTTTAATCATACTTTCAAGTAGGGAGATATCGATTATAGTTGGATTCGACTACGATTATTTCTATTTGCTCTGCCGTTGAAGTGCCATCGTCTGCGTAAATCATTTTGTATCTGTCGGTAGAGTGTCTTTTTGGAAGAAGCCAGGATTTCGCGGATACAGAACCAATTAATTGTTGCAATTTATTCGGTTGCCCGATTCGGGATGATTTCTCTTTAAATGGTAAGTGTAAAATGATGTATCGAAAATGGATTTGTTCGCATATTACTATTGTCTTAGCTTTGGACTTGAAAACTTCAAACAATTGCTAACGATGTGGCGAAAGATTTTATTGACCCGAGTCAACGTCCTACCTGAGGGGGTAGCGGTACTACGGGCTGCTGCTTCTAAGGGTGTGGTCGTGAATCATAAGATTCGGCTTAACACTGGTAGGGTTAAGCGTTAATGTTCGGTCCCTAATAAAATCTTTCCCATGTGCCTTCAGTTCGTTTGAATGGATACTTATTACTGACTGGAAAGGTAGAAATTATATTGCGATTATTGAGGGGAATTTATTCTCTAAACTTTGATGTATTTTTGGTGTTATGAAGGTTTACAAAGTGCTTTCATTGTAACCGACACTATCAAACATCAGTACTTCATACTGCCCTCCAACCCATCTTATCCACTAGTTGTCCGTAGCAAAAACACATTGCCTACCTGATCCAAAACCGTCCGAGTACACTGACCTAAGGTATTTCTGTAGCGTATCCGTATTGTTTCCCACAGATCTATCAGCGCTGACCATGAAAAATTCCATCCCAAACGACCTTGCAAACAAAACTCACATCTTGATTACTGTCACATCACGTGCAATGAAAGAACATTTTGAGAAGTGGGAAATTAGATGGTTAGATCAACGTCCACAATATTACACAACAATTCATCATTGATAGCATACATGATATTACGGAAGAAAACTCGGAAAAATGGAAGACAAAGACAATGATGTCGAGCCAGTCAAATCACACGAATCGGTAGCCTACCGCCATCCAGATAATTTCCCATCACCGTCGAAGTCAAAGAAGAAGTGAGAATCTCAGAGGGTGTTTTGTTATTGGCTGTTAAAGTTCGGATTAATTTATGTGAAGAACAAAGAACAAAAGAAATAAAGATTATCATTTAAATTTATTTCCGATCAAGTAAATTTACCGCGATATTGACACATCTTTTTTTCAGCAAGCGGCAATAACATGACCGTTTCGGCATTATCTACTTCTTGGACTGTCTTGAATCACTTTCGACTCTTTCAGCTCAACTTTTCAATTTGAATCACTTGGAATATCGTCAAATCCACATATCTGCTTCAAAAACAACTCACATGCACAATAACGTCAATTTTTGCAACGTCATCGATACGCAACTTTAAAACTTCACCATTCTTTGCATCGTATTCAATATCAGTGTGATAACATTTGCTCTTCAGGCATCATCGATATAACTTCACCATCTTCGCCATCGTGGCCATCAAAACGTTTTTAATTTCGACAACCTGGAATTCTCGCTTCATTCACAGCTTTCGCTTTTTAATCATCATTGATACCCGACTTATCAAATTCACCATCTTCACCATGGTGTTCAGTATCAGTGTCGCAACATTCTTAATACCCCACTTTCACCACTTCACTATCATATCCTCTGGCGTTCACAATTTTGGGACATTAACTTTATTTTTACCATACTTCAACAGCAAACAGGACTAAAAAATAATCTGCAGCTTTTTGCGACTTGCACGTCATTTTTACAGCGTTTCAAGTGGTAAAAGGAATGTAAGTTGCTATTTGATTTCTGTGCGTGTTTTAGATGTACCATATCTTTTTTATTTAAGTAAATTATTCATTTACTTATAAGATCGCTAAAAAATTATAACAAAATGCGTAGGAATGATTTCTTGGCCATAAACAGAAGTTGACATGATCAGTATTGGCCAACGGGTGCAGACAGCGACAGGGAGCACGGGGACAGTCAGATTTGTGGGAGAGACGCACTTTGCCCCCGGCGTCTTTGTCGGCATCGAACTCGACCCTGACTTCCCCGGCAAACACAACGGCACCTTCGAGGGAATCTCCTACTTTAATTGCGACGACAAGAGGGGCGTCTTTGTTAAACAAAACACCGTAAAACTCCTATCTCCTTCACCAAGTCCCACAACAGCAGACCTCTCAAAAAAGAATTCCACAAGAATATCAACCCGTGTATCAAACAGATTATCCGTAAACAGTGTCCCCAATTCCCCGCTTTCAGCTGGCAGCACAGCGTCGAGCTTTGAAGATTTAGATAGTTCCAATTTATCTCCACCCATGACATCAAAACGCACGAGCAGAATTTCCACGCCCAGCGATCCACGTCGAACTTCATCAATTTCAAAACCCTCATTCTCTTCAAAATCCGTTGGCGCGCCCGTAGTTGTCGTAGCCAAAGGCCGATCACGAATCTCGGCGGGTCGAGAATCATTAAGCAACAAAGAATTAACGGCCACCCGAGAAGATATAAAATCACGACGAGAAAGCATAGCGTCAACCTACGCGAAATCGTCGTTGAAGAATACTGTTGATGATGTCTCGTTTGTTACTGAGGAAGATATGAGTTTTGCGGATGTTTCGCAGGATATTGCACCCGATTCGTTTGAGTTGTTGGATGGGGATATGAGTATTTCCATGTCGAATGAGAATTTGGAAGCGAGAGTGAGCTCATCGGTTGAGAAACTTGAACAAGTTAAACCCGTGGAGAAACAGGAGACGAAGCAGGAGGTTAAAGAGGTTAGCAGCAGTAATCCGGCATCGCAGACATCTCAAAATCAGGTTCCGGCAACGCCAAGTAAACCGCCGGTTCGAAGGCGACTATCACAAGTTTCGTTGTTGTCGTCTAGTTTTGGGATTTCGAATTTTGTTAAAGTTGAAGAACCAGATGCAGTTGAACTTTCCGGTGATGCTGCTTCGAAGCAAATTGCAATCAAAATGAATTCAGATATGGAATTGATGCGATTAGAAATGGAAGAGGTAAAATCATTCCCGTCAATTTCACTTTCGATTTCTGATTAATTCTTTTTTTTTCTTTTTTGTGAAAGATGAAACAAACACATGCGAAACAAATCACGGATTTGACGGCAAAGATAACATTCTTAGAATCAAAACGTGACGCATCGGCGAAATTACAACGTGATCATGATGTTTTGCAACTCCAGCATGAAACGTTACGGATTCAGTTACAAACTGTATCTACGCAATTACATTCCGCGAATACTGAATTAAATACTTTGAGAACAGACTATGAAGGTGATATAACTTTTTAGTCCGGTTTCGTGGCCGTTTTGATAATCTATTTTCCTTTTTATGTAGAGGTGAAGAAAATGAAAGAATCGTTGGAAAAACAACTCTCTGATTTCGAAGTGGAAGTCGAACACGCTGTGTTGGATAAAGAATGCGCAGAAGCCGAAAACGATAATCTAAAAGATGAATTGGAAATTGTGAAACGAAACCGTGAAGAATTAGAGATTCACGTTGAAGAGTTAAAAATTGAACTTGGTAACAATACACATTGTGTTCCCACTGTTATTTCCTACATTTTTACATAAATGTATTTGTTTTAGAAATTGCGAGGTTGGAATCAACG
Source organism: Nowakowskiella sp. JEL0407 (assembly GCA_027600645.1). Classification (NCBI taxonomy): domain Eukaryota; kingdom Fungi; phylum Chytridiomycota; class Chytridiomycetes; order Cladochytriales; family Nowakowskiellaceae; genus Nowakowskiella; species Nowakowskiella sp. JEL0407. The sequence goes on along the minus strand of JADGJK010000160.1, from coordinate 10,346 downwards.
ACAGATGAAAATACTGAACCGACAGCTACGAAGGATAAAGATACCAAAGAAGCACAACTCGCCCGCGAAAATATCCGATTACAAAAACAAAATGAACAGTTATCGGAAGCTCTAGTCCGACTTCGTGATATGATGGTTGAGAATGAAGAAGATTTGAAAGTTCAGATCGAGATTTTGGAGGAACGTGGGTTGGATGAAGCCGAGATTTTGGGTATGACGTGTTTGATTTAAAGAAACATCAGTTGTTTGATCCGGCGTTTGCTTTTCTTGGATAGATAAACTTGAGAAAGCGGAAGAAATGTTGAGGAAGAAAGATGAAGCTATAACGATACTTAAAGAACAGTTGGATTCTGCTGGTGCGGCGATGGAGATTATTTCCATGTTGACGGACAAGACGCAAGCTTTGCAAGCGGTAAATTTATTTTTAGTGTTTCAATGTTTTGTAAATTGGAGGTGAATTTTTTTTGTGGATTTTTTCTTCAGGAACGAGAAAGTTTGAAGGCTGATATTGAAGAGTTGGAGGAGTTGAAGATTCTTAGTGATGAGATGGAAGAAAATCTTTTGGAGAATGAACGAGTGTTGTTGGTTGAAATCGGTATGTTTTTTATAATTAAAGGTTGTAATGAGGATTTTAATGCTGTTTGCGTTTCGTAGATTACCGAGATGAAATCATTCGTGAAATGCAAGAGAAAGTTGAAGCTATGGATGATTTAATCGTTGAGAAAGATTCTACTTTGGATAAATTCAGAGAATTTGTTGGCGAACTACAACGGTACAACATATTTTCCCATTTGTTCCATGTTTTCCATAGCCTAAACTTAATTATCTCTAAGCGAAATCCGCACACTGAAAACATCCAACACTCACTCCTCAACACCCGAACCATCCCTCGAAAAACTAAACAAAGAACTCTCCTCCACAGCATCCTCAACCAACCCCACGCGAAAAATCAACATCTCACAACTCCGACAAATCGAACTAGAGTTACGAAAACTGGACGTATCGCAAATGTCGTTACATTTAGATTTAGTATCACCGTTTTTAACGGAGGCGTTCTTTGAGAAGGAGCATCCGGGGTTGATGTGTGTTTTGCTGTTTAAGAGGATGAAGTTTAAGGCGGAGTTGGTTGCGAATATGGTGGTGGAGTTTAGTGGGGGTGCTGAGAAGGATTATTTTGTTGAGGTATTTTTTGTTTTGCGTGTGTGTGTGGGGTGGGGGATTTTTTTGTGGGGAGAGGTTGATGTGGATCTGTTTTTTTGTAGATGAGACAGAAGTTGATTACGTTGGCGGGACTATCTAAACCGTTTAGTGCGTTTTTAGAGTGTTGTTCGGTGGAGAATTTTGTGTTGATGGGGAAGAAACATGATGATTTATTGAAAAGCGAGGAGAGGTAAAGAAAGAAAAAAAATTATCCAGTGGGATTATTTATTTCTGAAATATTTCATTGGGTAGGTTGAATATTGTACTCGAGTGTTTGAAGAAAGATGAATTGAAAGGCACAGAACTCTTATCTGATCTTTCTAAGTACGTTGGAATACTTTACTTAATTTGAAAAACGTCAACTCATTCAATTTCAAAAACAGATCGATTTTGGATTTGGAGAAATTATCTGAGCAGTTCATTTCTTCATCAAAATTGGTAAACGTGCGACAATATAAATTGATTTCGGGAACGGAAATCTTGGAAGTTAATTGTGAACGGGTGGAATCTGAAGTTAAGAATATGGTGTCGACGTTTGATAAACGACAAGTTCCGGAGGAAGGTGTAGCTGAGAAGAAAAAGATTGTCAAGTTGTTGGATAATGTCGTGTCTAGGTTGAAGTTTACTCGAAACCTTGCAAAGTACGTGATTTTAGCTTTGTTTATTTACCGATGTGAAAAAATTTCATTTCAATAGGAAATTGTCAAAACGATTAGTCGAATTATGTGAAATCAATTTAACCCCACGCTCCGAATCCTCAGCAACACTAATCCACATCCAATCCGTTTCGCAAACACTCGTTGACTACACACTTCTATTCTCCTCATTCACAACCCAACCAATTTCTCTCGCTCAACTCGAATCCGAATCCATAAAAATATCCGCGGCGCTGTCACTACCAAACAACAGTAAATTTGGGGACGCGTATAATTACTTGTTGGATCAAATTACTCAAGGGTTGAACCAGATTTCTAAAACGTGTGAGGATGCAAAGACATTAGAACGGGTGGGGAAAGTTCCGACGCCGTGGAGTTTGAGGGGTGTGGAGGTGCTGAAGGAGTATTTTTTGAATATTGAGAATGAAAGGAAAGTTAAGAGTTTGGAGGAGGACGTGGTTCGGTTGGTGAAGGAGGTTAAAGTAAAGGTAAGGAATCGATTTATTATTGAAGGCGAAAATGAGGTTGATGGTTACTTTTTTTTTTGTAGAATCAAGTTATTCAGGAGAAAACTTTGCAATCTGATCACCTTGAAAAGAAAATCCGCGAATCCAAGAAATCTGTAATTATCTGTCTTTTTTTCTTTAAAAAACAAATTAAATATCAACTTCATCTCTCATTGTTTAGTTCGAAGAAGAAAAATCACGGGCGATCACAGCGGCAATTTCACCACTTGAACAAGTACTCGCAGAAACACACCAACAACTTGAAGAACTAGAAATGGAGAATGCACAATTGAAGAAATATGTCAAGCAACTGGAAAGTAATCCAGCGCCGTCACCTCGCAAAGCAGCAATTTCTTCTCCGTTTAAGACCGATCATAGACGACGAGAAAGTGGGCGGGCAAATGACGTGTTTGATGATAGGAGGTCGATTACGAGTGGGTATAGTGAGTCGACAAATCAAATTGAGGTTATTATGGATTCTACTGTTGAATCGGAAGTAAGTGTCATCTCTATTCTACAATCAATTCCTCAGTTAATCTTTTTATCTTCATTTGAATTAGCTTCATACCCTAAAGTCCGCGTTACAATATCTACGTGCGGAAAACTCTCGATTGAAATCTTCTATTGCTTTATCTGGATCATCGTTCTTGGCGGACTCAAGCGACCCACTGATAAAACGATACAAAGTTCAAGAACTCACGCTTGAGCCCGAGATTGCATCTGAGTTGGTATCTGAACCCGCCACAATCTCACCGCGAGAAAATTCTCGACAATTAGGAGGAATCAGAGCCTCATTATCGGCAGTCGGTGGAGTATTCCCCGTGAAACCAATGAAAATTGCCGAACCATCAATATCAACTTTGCAATCGGTTGCCGCCCCTGTTCCGCCAAAACCAGTTAAACCGCAATCAGACGAGTTGGCGAAGTTAGCGGCGGAGACAAAGTACTTGAGTCGCGATGTATCTTTGATGTTGACTGAACCTCGTGTGGTTGATATTACAATGTCGGCGAGTCCGGCCAAGTGGAAACCGGCGATAGCGGATCCGAAAGTCCAGCGGGAAATTCAGAGAGAGCAGATGGCGAGTTTGGCAAAGAAGTTGGAGGAGTTGAATGGAAAGATGCAAAAACTGAAGCAGGAAGTATGTTTGTGCATCACTTAGCCCCCCCTTTTTTTGGTATACTGATATCGTTGTTTTTTATTTATTTAGAAAATACCTGATACACCCAACCCCTTGAACTCGACAACAACCTCATCAAAGAATAACCAAAGCGAAATAATGTTTGGTCGAATTACTGTTCCCAAATCGATGAAGTTGGATTTACCGGCGATGAATAGTGGTGGGAATAGGTTATATGTTAATAGTTACAGTGAATTTAAACAACTTCATTCTGTTTTTGCGATTTAAATATCAAATAAATGCTCATTTTCACATGCCTAATACTTAACACTTTTGGTGTTGTTTATGGTTTGAACGCCACTTACACTTGTTTGTCCTATGCAAAATAATGAACAGAGTTCGCCGACGGTTTCACCCTCTTCGTCCGTCTCATCGAGTAATTCTGATATTCGGCTAATCCGTGTTTCAAAGTCCTCTACATCTCGCAATCAAAATACCACTTCCGAAGATTCCAAGACATTTTCATTCAGAAATTTATCAAAGTTTCAAAAGATTTGCGTTATTCTGGGAGTACTGGCTGGTATTGCAGTGGCGGTTGTATTGATTGTAAAGTACGGACATTATTTGGGCGATGCGTTTCTTTGGATTGCGAATTCAATTGTTAACTTGGGACCTTGGTATTATGGACAGCTTTAGAATTTTTAAGAGCGCGGAGATATCAGCATGCTAACGTTATATGTTTTGTTCTCTTAGGGGTGTTTTGTTAATTGGTGTACTGATAATACTAAGTGCGTTTCCACCGTTGTTTGGGCAAGTTACGCTGGCGTATATTGCAGGTTCTTATATTCCTACTTATTAGAGAATAATTATGGATGAATAATAAACACTTCTTTTTATTTGGGTCGGGGGTTTGGCTGTAGGGTTTACGTATGGATTATTAAAAGGATTCATCATCGTTTACATATCGAGTTTGATCGGAGCGTTATTAGCGTTTATCGTAACTCGCACTTTTTTCAGGAACTATTATAATTCGCGGTTTTCGAAGTATAGTTATTTCCGTGCTTTGAATAGTGTTCTGGGAAAGGATGGATTGAAGGTATCGATATTTTTCAACGAATCCTTCTTTTTTGATTCTTGATGTCAATCCAAAATCCATGATAGATTGCGATTATGGCTAGATACGCTCCGTACCCATTTGGAGTTTTAAATGTTGTATTAGGACTGTCTCCGATCTCGTTTCTTCATTATTTAATTTCAACGGTTATTGGACTAGGGAAAACGCTGATACAAACGTATCTTGGAACATTGATTAAAGATATTACCGACGCTGTGAAAGGAGGTGGAATACTTTCCATGTTTAAAGATCCCGTATGCAAATTTGCTTTATTTCTGTTTTCTGCATTGTTGGATCAATGTGTTTTGTTTCAGGTGAGACTTACAGTTGGATTAATCAGTATTTCCATTGCGATTATTGTAACGGTATATTGTTATTTCCAAATGAAAAAAGAGCTTGCAGAAGAGTCGCGAGAATCCGAAGAAGTTACTGTTTAGATTATGTGTATTTTCAGTGATTGTTATTGAATATATTTATTGATACCTCCAGTACTTCAAAAGTGCAACGCACATTGTTTAAACTATTGAAATGATTATCGTTTATTAAGTAAAATGTTGAAAAAAGAGAAATAGAAAACGAAAAACAGACAGTATTAAAAACTGTTTCAAAGGAAAATCTCAAGAGGTCACAAACTTTCAACTGTATAGATGAAAAATAAAAAACTCCACGACTTTTTAGTGATCAAGAATACGGAGATTTCCTGTCACAACTTTATCATCCAAGATCGCTCCAGCTGGAATATCGATTCGGCTGCCATGGTTAGCAACAATAATAACCGTACCTAAAAGAAAAATATAAACATAATTCAAAAAAAAAAAAAATCCCTTTTACCTCGAAGAACAACTTCGGCACCAAACGTAACATCACCGGTAACAGTCAAATGATCCAACTCCAAAATATGTGGCGGACTAGCGAACCTCGACAAAAATCCGTTCACCTTCTTGAAATGATCTCCCAACTTCACCAAGGGCGTAGAATTAAACTCTCGCTTCGGGTTCATAATCAACTCTCCGTGATGTAACCCATACAAATCACTGGTAATCAAAAACAAGTCACTGGTGCTCTTTACCGGTAAGAATCGGCTTCGTGGGACGTTGATTCCGTGCGCACCCTTAAAGTATTTGATCGCTGCTCCGACGGCGGTTTCGAGTTGGATGACTTTTTCGCCAGACTCGGTAGATTTTACGTTGACAATGATTTCCATGTTTAATGCTTGTTCTTCGACTAATCGCTTGATCGCGCGAGTTGATACCCACAAGTTGTTGGTGTTGAAGATTTTGAATTTTTTAATGGATTTAAAGTCGTCGGTCTGAGAAGATTTTTACGTATCGATTAATCTACCAATATTGAGAAGTAAATCATGAAACAAACATACGTGTTCGGATGGAACTTGCGCAATTTCTAATAATCGTACTTTTCCTTCGTAATCAATGATCGTTCCTCCCTTGATATCAGCTTTAGTCTTATCAGTAACCTCCATGGCGAATTCGGATCCGGTAGTAAACATATGTTGCAAAATGCCTAGAAAGTTAGATTATAAAATGTCTCTTGCTTCCAAGTCGAAAATTTCTACATACGGGTGTCAACGGAACCTCCCAAGTTATCAACATTGGAAATAAACAAATATTCTTTTCCTTGTTCAATCAATTGATCCAACAAACCCGAATTAGCAAGCGATTCAAACAAATCTCCGTGACCAGGTGGGTACCTAAACGCAAAAAGAAGATTTAATTATTTATTCCACCACTTCCATTCAATTTAATACCATTTTCCATTTTCATCCTTTGGATTCTTTGGCATCGGCAACAGCGACTCTTTAAATACTCTCGGGAATCGCGATTGGTTGAACGTTAAAATCTGTACTTGATGACCAGTATATTTTTGAATAATCTTTTGGGTGTCTTCGTCCGTGTTGAATGAGTTCATAAGGATTAATGGTACGTTTACGTTATTTTCGCTGTTCAAGTACTGCAAAAAAATGAATAAGTGTTAAAAACGATCCGCGAAAAGAGGAAATTGTATTTTATACCTCGATTTGTCGGACAGTCAAATCCAAAAATGTCATTCCGTCACGTACTTCGATAGCACTATTTGTTGAATTTACAGAAATTAATTTACAATGAGCGAATTAGTTGAAAAACAAGAGAGAGATGGAAAGAGAAATCTTTAAACCTTTTTGGTCCAACACAACCCATAGTCGTTCCAAGACCTCCATTAAGTTTCAAAACCGCCAATTTATTCAAAAATTCGGCTTTCACGTTGTCGGCACATTTAGGAAGATCTTTGTAGACTTTAATCTAAAAAAAAAATTGAAGATGAGGATTTTTCAACCATAAAAGAACGGGGAAAAAAACAGTTTACTTGATCCGGTGCTGGTGACTTAATTTTACTCCAGTTACTGTAAAGAAACGTAAGAAATATTAGTATTATCGTTAACATGATTTTGGAAAAAAAAGCGATAATTTACAGTTTCTCTCCCTTCGCTTTTTCACTCAAGTAACGTGTAAATAAGTGATAAAAGTTATCCATTTCAAGTTTAAACGCCTATGAAAGAAGAAACAAAATCAAATTAGTAAATTTCTCGAAGAATTTCAATAGATCTTTTAGAACTAAATTCCGGTTTCATAAACACTCCCAACCCATTCAAACGCTCTCAATAAATGATAAAAAATCGCAATAATTTGCTTACTTTGCGATCTTGTTCATCAGCTTCTGCGACCAAGTTATTCAACGCATTTCGCATAGTTTTAGCCGCAATGCTCAACGTCGTTTCTTGAAATCCCTAAAGCGCAGAAAATTAATAACCAATCAAAATATTCATTAAATAATACGATTATACCAGCATGGAATAAGAACGGGTGTGATCGACACCAGGGTTCGTCAGTGTGGTTAGATTAACATTAGATTGGACAGTAGAAATTCGCGACTTTTCAGACATTTCAGAGATATAGATAAGGAAGATTAGTTAATTGGGGTTTTAAAAAAGCGGGGAAGACTTGGGGTTTAAATACTTTTGAATCAGCCATTGGTTTTTCAACGTTTTTGGGGTTGTGGTTACACGATCTTCCGTTTATGAAATTGATGTTTGATGTATTTTATGTGTATTTTTTAATCGATTTATTTGATATTTCAATTTATGACTTTCTTTTTCTTTAAGACACGTTCATCGGACTTTTCTTCTTTCTTTGCACCTGGTAGAGCCCAATCTACGCCATCATCCGCAGATCTTTTTGATTTCTTTTCTTCCGCCTGAAAAATATAAAAAATTTGAATCAAAAAATGAGAAAATGTAATCACCAAATCGATTAAAGAGTGACGCGATCTGATTTAACGCACCTTCTTTTTCAGCTTCTCTTTCAAACCCTCGACGTCCAAATGATCTTCTTCCTTCACCTTCGTTTTCAACTTTTCTTCCTTTGGCGGAACAAACGCCTCATTCCGTTCTTTCTTCTTCTTCTCAAGATTAATCTCCTGCTTCTCTTTCTTCACCCTCAACTCTTCACTCTTCTTCATCTCGCTACTCAAGAAATACTCTCCAGACTCTATCTGCAAATCAATCTTTCTCGGCGTTTGCGCTGGCGGGAACGGTGTGTATTCTTTAGGTTTGGTAGATGTCGGTTTCTTTGGTTTCTTGACGTTCTTCTTTTTAAAGTGTGGAAGGAATCTGTCCCATGATTCGGCTGCGAGTTTTGGATCTTTTGCGAGTTCTCGTTTAATCATTAATTCCTGAGAAAAATAATTTTGAGAACTTTTTTTCACTGTATTTTGAAAAGCGTTCAATACCTTGATGTGGTAGATCGGGTGAATGTTCTTCATGCAATCTTCTACAATTTTTCGAACAACCTTTAATCCCTTATATGGACCCATTGCGGATACTGTATTTCCTTGAATCATCACATAACATTCCGTCAGCAACTCAACTGCCTGTTATTCATGCGTAAAAAAATTAAACAAAAAAAAAATTAAATAAGTAACCGTTATTTTTGAGGAAAAGTCCTTAAAAAAATTACCTTCAACGTATTCCCATTCGGTCCAACCAACCTCTGACGTCTCTTCACAAACCGTTCCTTATTTCGAATTAAATTTCCAATCTTTATCACATCACATGCAACACCATCATCCAAAATCTTCACCGCTTGCGCAAACGGAACTGAACGGGATAAAAGTTTAATCAAGTCGCGGGCTTTAAGGATAATATACGGGTCATATGTCTTTCGGGTTGTTGAAACTGACATTGAACCTTCGACTAAATCTAATGTACACGCGATTCCCTGTGAAATTGAAAATTAAGTGTGGGGGGAAGAATATTTCTATTTTCCGATAGGTGATTTTATTTACCACTCTTTGAAGGGCAGAAGTAACGTGCGGCCAGAATTCACGAAGGTAATTTTGTCGATATTTTGGGAATAAAGTAGCGAATGAGGATTCTTCCAAAAACGGCGCGGGGTTATCTTTTTCAGTGAATGCATCTATTTTCCAATGGTCTATGTCATCCGTGTCCCACGCTGTTGCGATTCTTTCAATTTAGTGGAAATTTGGAAGAAGTCGGGGAATACGTACGTTTATCTTTTCTGTAACGTTTGTTTTTGTTTACCGGTTCGTTGGGGGTTTGTTGTTGTTCTTCGTGCTCGGATTCTGAATTGCTTCCATGTTCGTCCATATTTTTTTTTTCCCTGAGCAAGTGGACACAAAACCTGTGCCCAAAATGAATTTCCGATGATCTCTGACTTCGACATAGGGTTTTTGGCGGAATTCCGGGATTCGATTAACAATCTTTATTCTCAAAATCGAAGTATTAAAGTTTTGTTGACGATAGTCATTGATGTGTCCTGGGGAAAAAAACACTAATTTACTCAGAACAGAAAAAAAAAGTATATACATTCTGATTTTGTTCAACTTTGGATTCAAATTTTTATTTAGAGTATGATAAAATGTCTTTATTTTATCAATCATTACAAAAACTAATTGTGAAGTGTAATAAAATCTAAATCAGAGTTGTTAATTACAGGCTCAGTTTTTTTAGTTTAAGAAAGGTATAATATACAATTATAAATACTATTTGGGAACGGTATGTGCTTCACAAAGAAAATTTTGATAAATATAAAATTCACAAACTCAAATTTAATTGGTAGGCATTTCTATACTATAATAAACAGTAAGCTTTTGCTTACGAGTCAGTGTGTTGGTTCCTTGGACTCCCTTAATATTATATGAATAATATATATTTTTCTTTACTAGTTTTTAATAAAAATTAATAGTATTAAATTTATTTTTATTTTTTTAAAGAGAGTTTTTTTATAAAGGTTTAATATTTGTACTTTTTTATTTTTAAATGTACACACTTTTCTAAAGCTTTTTAATTATATAATTTATAGAGAACAATTTAATTTAACTAAATCCTCAAATTTTATTTTTTGATATTCAGTTCAGTATATTTTCCATAAGAGTATTTTTCCATATTGGCAATATAATCCTTCCAGCAATAGTGCTTTTCCTATTTTAGGGACTATAAAAGCTATCATAGTATAAGTGAGTTTGTTGTTTGTTTTTAAATGCCAATATCTATTAGTTAAATCAATTTTAGCAAAGTATTTAAATTGAGAGATATATTGTAAAAGTTGAATAGTTAAAGGAAGAGGGTGAGGGTCATTTATAATAATACATGTTTTTAATTATGAAGTAAATATTACTTTTTCAGTATATAAAAAATGAAAGATAATAGGTTAATAGCTTTATTTCTCCTATACTATAT
>JADGJK010000016.1:0-121170 GCA_027600645.1 Nowakowskiella sp. JEL0407 | reverse complement strand
TAAAAAAAAAAAATAACAGACCCAATAAAAATTTTAGAAAAGAAGACAGTTGTAACAACGAAATCCAAAAATAAAAAGAGTGAAGACAACGAAAAAATAAGTAAAAGGAAAGAAAATTTAAAAAAAAATAACAAAGAACAATCATTCGGCAACATTAACTTCTTCAATTTCCGCGGCAACATGCTGCGACATCGGTGTTCCTGGTGAATGATGGGGCGATTCCGGTGGAGGTAGCTCGCCTATTCATAAAAGTTTAATATTAATCTTTTCGCATCTCAGCAGTTATTCAGTATTACCTATCTGCATTTCTGGACCCCAATGAGGTCCTGGACCGGGCATCATCATATGTGGTGGATAACCAACCATTTCCGGTGGATAGCCTGGGATCATACCTTCTCAGTAGAATTTGAGACAATTTTAAAGATACAAAAAGAAAATCTTGACTCACCTGGATACATGGGCGGAGTTACCATGTACGGTCTTGGCGGAGATGACATAGTTGGACTAAACCCTTCAGGGTGAGGAGGAGGTCTGAAATGATGAGGTGGAGGCGCTGCATTTCAATGCGTTACTTATTGATAATTGAAATTGGTCAAACTCGAAACTTACGAAACGTTCCTGGAGGCATTGGATATCCTGGAACCATTGGAGGTGGGGGCATGTACTTTTTAAAATGTTAATCAACAAAAAAAAAATTCATATAATATTTAGAATTTCTTACGAAAGCTGGTATTGGACCGCCTGGCGGAACCTGATTTGGAGGTGGTCCTGGCATGAAAGATCGAACGGGAGGCTAAAAAAAAATAAAAAGCAACTATTAAATTACTCTCACGCATGCGCTTCGTCAAGTATGTACCCCTCTGTATCCAGGATAGGGATAATAACCATACGGATGCTCAACAGCGTGGTAAATTGGAGGAGGGGTAGTATTTTCATCATACGAAGCTAATAAACTTGATTAATTTTCGATAAATTCAATTCTATGCAAATAATCCTACGTTTTGAATTCTTTTGGTATCCTTGTTTAAACTGACGTGAGTTATTTGAATATCCGGCTGCGCTGTTCCCTCGTTCTCTCTGCTTCTAATTTGATCATTAGCTGACGGATCCAAGATTTTTAAAATTAATTTTTTACCTTTTCGCTCGGAGGAGATTTCGGATCAATCGACGGACTCCCCTGCAAAAATGCAGTGAAAAATTTGTGCAAACCCGATAAGTTAATCAACATACCTCTAGTGGTTTAAACTCTGCCGCAGAGACATTAAATTTGAATTTTCCACTGCTTGTACCTGTACTCGTGACGCTTTTAACGTCATCGTCATCTGATATGGTCGACAATTTCTTTATCTCTTTCGGGATTATTTCTTCTTTTTCTGTCGTCTCTTTTCCATTTGGTGGCTGTCCGTGTGATTCTGCGGCTGGCTTTGTTTCTTTTGGTTTAGATTGTTGAGTTAATTGCACGGGTGCTTTCTTCGGAGATTGAGGACTTGGTGATTTCGTTTCGGTTGATGCGGATGAGTTTCCGTTGGATGTTGGAGTTGATTTTGTGCTTACGGGTTCTTTGTGATCCTTTGCAAGAATGGGAATCAGGTCGCTTGGTGGAGGGTTGCTTAGCTATAGAATGATTGAGCAGAATAGAAATTAACGTAAGAGATAAAACCTTGAACGTTTGAGAGAAGGATTTAAACTCCTCTAAAATGTCATCTCGTTCTTTCTTCATCAAAAAAGTCTTTCGAAGAAGCAATTGTTCTTTTTCGACATTCGCAAATGACTTGAAATCTTTGGCGAGCTTTATCTTTGCTGCGAAATATAGAAATTAAATCTTAAATCACGTTAGAATCAATAATAAATTAGATTTATACAAATATCTTGATTTCCGGGAATAATAGGAAAAGTGGATAGTAAACTGGATTTCTGCAATCAAGGACAAAAATTTTAAGAAACGTTTGATCGAAAATCACTAATCTTGAAACCTTATCGGCAGTCTTTGCTACATTTTCGTCTTTTTTCGGCAATGCGAGTCTGGTAGACGCGGGAGTGGCGTTTGTCTTTTCCGGCTTAATCGCAATATCTTTATCGAGGAGCTTTTCCGTTTCCGACTTTTCTACTTTCACGTCGACTGCAGTTCGTGTTGGCTGCTCCTTTTGATCTGTCGTTTGATTTGAGACGGATTGCGTAGATTCTTTCGATTTTTGTTGCTTTAGCGTTTGTTGCTGTTGCTGTTGTTGTTGAGCCATTGCCTGCAACTTTGCTCGTCCAGCTGGAGGAATATATTTACCGGGATTAGGGCTGTTATTGAGAGATGTAGGAGTATTAGATGTAAGCGGGGTGCTTGGCGTCGGGCTGGATCGAGCAACACTGGAATATAAAGCTTCTTCATCGCCGTCAGTTTCAACTTTCTGACCTCTTTCTTCCATCACATGAATAATGTTACTGGGCATTCTTTCAATCTCTCTAGCAACCTTAATCGCCTCTAATTCTCTCAATTTGTAGTCTGCTCCGGACTTATCTAACGTTGTTGTGTACAATTCTTCTTTAAAATCAGATTTCACACCGAATAGTTTCTCGTTTACTTCAAACTGATCCCACTGATGGGATTCGGAGCTGGAGGAAGAAAGTGGTAATAACGTTGTCGCAAGAAGGGAGGAAGATTGCGAAGTGTTGGAGATTGAATTATCCCATGATGCGTCGATATCATCCGCCCATTTTTGAAGAGGACGCTCGCGGATTTCTCCTGAAAATGAAGAGATTGACGTATCGGTAGCAAATACTGTCAAATCAGAATGTTAAGCATTATAAAACAAACTGAAAATTTGCATTGCTTGTTAAACCTTCTTTATCGGCAGTTTGAACGGCAGTTGCGGAGATTGATACAAGATCTCTATTCATAATCACGAGGGTTTTTATAGTTGACGGGCTGGTTGTTTCGTTATTGTGGTTTATCTGCTTTGCGTAAAGAAGGACAATAGAGAGATCCTCGGACGTATTAGCGGTGTGAAAAATACCCTCGAACATAGTACCATTTCTCACAGTAACAGTCACTTTCTCACCCTAAACGAACGAGTGAGTATTCGTGTGCAAAAGCTCAAAATGAACGGTAATTACTTTCAGAGAGAGAAGCAACCAGAGGAGTTTGTTTTTATTAGTGTAATCCTTAGCGGGTTTTTTTCTAGAAACAGATTAGCGCAAAAGACGGAGCGATGCAAACGGAATAACCTGTGTTGTTTCTGTTGCATGATTCAGATGTTGTTTACCGAAACAGAATTTGTGTCAACTACGAGCATGTGGAATCATTTGCCCGTTATCCCCGTGTCGCGACTCCGTGTCATCCAATCTCCCGCTGATTTCTACGCCGTCTTGTTGCGCTTGTGTCGGTCCGCAACGTCGTCCATCCATCTGTCGTCGCTGTATTTGGGTCACGCCGAGAATGAACTGGTCTCTTTGTTATCTGAGAAATTATCCTCGTCTCCTGCTCTAAAAGTCTCGTTTTTGCTGGATTATCATAGAGCTTTACGACTCTCGAACGATTCTAAATCATCTCTAACTTTGTTGTCGCCCATACTTTCAACGTTTCCCGACAGAGTGCGATTACACTTGTATAAGACTCCACACGCCATTGCCGATTTATGTCCGCCAAAGTACAATGAGATTTGGGGTACTATGCACATGAAGTCGTATGTTGCTGATGACGCAGTTTTACTGAGTGGGTACTTTCAATCTTGCACTTGCACCAATTAATCATTAAAACATGCTTTTTGATCGCAGTGCCAACTTGAACTCCGAATATTTCACAACTAGACAAGATCGATACATCTCCACAGAATCGAATCAACTCGCTCGTTACTTTACAGAACTCAATGCAACAATTTCCACATTTTCACATTCCGTAACTTCCAACAAACCCCTTTCAACATCGACACCCCTTAATAATTTAAGCTCTGATTCATTATTTATCTCAACCCCGGCGATTCTTCCAGGATCGTCACGATCGACCCAGAACGTACAAAATTTCATTGATCGGTGGACCTTGGAAACGAATAATGTCCGACAAGATTTCGTGCGAGATTTCGGAAGTGATCTTAATATACCCAATAGCCTGCATTATTTTGACAACACGGCGTCTGATTCACGGAATAGTGATCCGATTTACCTGACACCAACCCTCCAACTTCTCCCTCTGAAAATCACTCAAGACCACGACTTTCTTTATTCAACCCTTCTCTCCACATCTCTACCAATCCGTAAAATTGTTTTGATCTCACCTTATTTAAATTTCCCCGCTAAATTCATTGCAAAAATCTTCACCTTGTTAAAATCTTCCCCCGACGAGTTGAATGTTGACGTGATCACTGGATCACCGAAATCAAATGGATTCTTTAACGGTTCTGGTGTATTGAAGAAGATCGTTGGCGTATACTCATTTTTGGAGTTGAATCTATTAAGTCGTTTTCGCGGTTTGAATGGATTCGTTCTGAAGGAATATTTCTCGAATGGGATGACGTTTCATGTGAAAGGCCTGTTTGTGTGGATTCAAGGAAAAAAGAAAGATAGAGACGTATTAGTTGGTTGCATTGGATCGAGTAATTTTAGTAAACGATCTGAAACTAGAGATTTGGAATGCCAAGTTTATTTTTGGACAAGAAAGGGAAGCGAAACTTACAAAAATATACAAGAGGTATTTCTTTCAGAAAGATTTTTAGCATTTGAACTCGCTAATCTTACATCGTCGCAGAATTTAGACTTTATAGGCTCAAGTTCTAAATCAGTTACAGCTGACGAAGTTCGGTCCAGAAAAATTGGAACACTTGAGAGAGTTGTCGCCAGATTTTTAAGTGATCTATTTTAATCGTTTCTATTAGTTTAAAATTTGCGTAAAGAATCGTGTTTTATTATAATAATGAAAATACACTTTTAAAAAATTATATAAATGTGAAGCTTAAAAAGAATCCAATTTCAAAAATGTTTATTTCATCCCGTTCTCTTTCCGCTGTAAATTTAGCCATGAATCCGAACCACTTATCGCCTTCTTTCCAGCACCTTTCACTCCAACTCCAGGAGTTCCAACATTCTTCCCTCCAGCTCCAACCAGCTGCATCTTCATTCCCATTTGATTCCACGCACTCAAAACCAACTTCATTTCCCTACGTGCACTGGTACGTGTATCATTTAATTCGGATTTCAGCTTTTCGATCTCCTTATTCTTCTCGGCTATTTGCGCAGTGTACATCGCCATCGCCTCCTTGAAATTGGAAGACTTTGAATTCGTTTCCTTCTGCTCTTTGAGAAACTTATCTTGCCATAAAATGTGCTGATTGAAAAAAAAAATTTAGTTTAAAGCAATCCAAATGGAATTTTCCAACCTCTTTAGCGCTCTTCAACCCACGATGCAATGACTCGTTCTGTTCTGTTAATCGAACACACCGTTGCACACTTTCCTGCAGCTTTCTTCTCAAAGACGAGTCTCCTCCCGGACCAGCACTTCCACTGTCTTCCAGTGCTGCCATCGCCCCTTTCAATTCTGAATTCATTTTCTCAAACTGAACCAACTTATCGCGTGCATCCACCAACTCAACCTGCATCTGCTCCCGCTCGCTTTTTAATTGTAACAACTGGGCGTTTAATCTTCGCGTTTCTGTAAGATCTGGCATGAGCGTTCCGGTCAAAGGCGACGGCGTCGTTGATGAGGAGGGTTGTATTTGTTGCTGTGAAAGTTGAGTCTCTAGTTCAGAAATACGTTTCAACAACTTTTGGTTTTCTTGTTGAATTGGGGACGGATCGGACAGCAGCGTGCTGTTAAAAACAAAATTGTCTTCTGGAATATACAAAAAAAACCTTGATGCATGAATTCACCTGGAGGTATTCTTCATCTGATCAACTTCATTTTGTAGTGCAAGCTGTTTCTGGTATGCTTCTTTGTATTTCTGAAGTTGAAGTGAATTAAAAACTCCGAAACATTCATTGGTGGTGAGTTGTTACCTGCTCAAAAGCCGCTTTTAATCTGTTGGCATCATCCAGCTGGTTTTCAAGGATCAAATACTCTTGGTCACTGTGTTTGGACGCTTCTTTAATCTGGTCGATTTGCTTGTCAAATGAGTTCAGCTCGTTGTTTGACGTAGCTTCGACACCTAGGACAATAAAGAAAATAAAGTCTTTTTGATCGCTATCGCCGCACTAAAAAAAGTACCGTTCTCTTTGTCTTTCAGCTTTTCCTCCAGAGAATAACCCCAGTCTAAAGCCAACTTCTTTTCCATATCCAATCTTTCCACTTTCGACCTCAGTTCCTTTTCTTCAACCTCCAGCCTCGAATTCTCCACCTGAAAAGTACTCGTTTTCGCCTCCAGTTTCGAAATTTGGGTTTTATACGTTTCTATTATACTCTTCAATGATGCTGTTTTCGATACTTCTTCCTGGTATTGTTGTGATAACTTTTGCGTTTCCTGTGTTTGATCCTCGAGTATCTTAATCATTGCCAAAAAAGCAAATCAATTTCAATTCAAATAAAAAACGTTCTGAGAGTGGGCATTCACCTTGATTTGTCGTTTCAAATCTGAAGCATCCTCGAGCTTTTTCTTATATTTTTCCAACATTGTCTCAAGCTTCAACGATTTATCTGCCATATGTCGAAGTTCATCGAGCTGATCTTTAATTCGCGGAACCTCTTCAGCTTTTTTCAAGGCATCGTCAAGCTAAGTAAGGTACAACAATGTTTCAAAAATTGATATACGCGAACTGTAATATTCATTCCCACGTACTTTCTTTGTTAATTCCGTTATAGCAGTAGTCTGACTTTCAACAGTGCTCTGATATTGAATCCGTTGTGCCTCGCTCTTTTCTCTGCAACCGATAATAAGGCTTAAAAAAAGGATAAATTTGATTTCTACATTTTTACTTACAATTCAGATCGCAATGTGTCGATTTCTTCTCGCTTTACCAAATTTATTTTCACATCCTCAGCAATCCCGTCTGAAAGTTCAATATCACGCAGCTTTCCCTGAATTTCCATTTTCTCCTGAACGGCCTCATCCTGGATTTTTTATTTCAATTCAGTGCTTCTCAAAAAGATACAAGGAAACGAAATACCAATCGCATCTGCAAGGACTCTAGTTGTTCTTGCAAGTTTCTATTGATTCTCTCCAACTCATGCCGTTCTTGGTTAAATCTAGGTTCCTCTGAATCCTCGCTTTTAACAAAATCATACTACTGTGACGATCAAAAGAAAATTCCCACAAAACATACCTAAACGCAACAGAAGGAGCACTCTTGGGATCTTGGTTCACCAGGCTTAACTTGGAAATTATCTAGTAGAAATAGAATAATTAAAATCATGATTATTTGAACAATAAAACATGATGGAGTACCTCTTCAATTACAATCATTATACAGTGTTGGTTCTCTTCGCTCAACCCTTGTATCCGCATTATAAACTTTTGATTCGATTCACATTGCACGGCCACTGCAATAACCAATCCACATAGTTTCAACAATTCAAACTCATCTCCATCTCTCGTAATTAAGGTCAACTGGGGTGCTTCCAAATACGTGGTAGTACGCAACAGTATCTCTTCAAAGTATCCAATGAGAAGTTTATATAATTTTTTGAGATTGTTGAATTTGAGCACCCAGGAGGATGTCGGCGGTGAGGGGCGGAGTGGTTTGAACCATTGTGGGTCACTAGAACGTTCCATTGAAGCTGGTACGGTTTCAGTATAAGTGATAATTCATACATTTCATTAAGAATCTCGGTAAGAATAGTTCCATCAACCAAATCCTGAAGGGAGTTGCACGGTTGAGTTAATGTATCGAAGGTTTGAATCTACCAAATTTCAAAAAAATATTCAACTATGTCCAGAAAAAAGTATAAATCTATTAAAGGAGTAGAATTCTACCCAAGCAATAACGGCTGCTCCAAAACCATCCGTTTCAGAAGTTTCCATTCCTCTTCGAAAAAGTTTGCAGTGTCACAAACACATGAGCTAACGGCAACACCGATGGTAATTCATTATTTTATTTAAATTAAATTATTTATACTGTCTCCATCGCCGTGACCCCCTCGTTTTCTTCATGAAACATAAATTGCTCCTGATATTCTTTAAGATCTGAAGAAAATCTATCAGTGGACGATTAAAAGGGAAAGCAGCGAAATCTTACATTGTACAGAACGCTTTTCATCCAAAAATAATGAATATACCCTCTTGATATCTTGAACGTCGACTTCGGTGGACTGGTTCAATCAAATATCTAGCTTAGATTATAAATGGAAGATCCAAAACAAAATACCTTTCTCTTTCGAGCAACAAGATTGGCTGCTGTAATAAGATGAATAGCATATCTTAGACTTGTCTCCACTCCAATCATGGTCAATAGTTCTTTCGCATCCTCTGTCATTTCAACATCTTCTTCCTCGCAACGGATTGAAATAATTTTTCCAATTTCTTTAGGAGTATAAGCGGTAGTTGTGATAATCAAGGCTCTATCCAAAAGGTCGATGGGAATTCCGTGAGGTGACGTATATTTCGTTCCACGGATTTTGGTGATACCTCGGTTGGAAGCCATGATTACTACAGGAGATAGGGTATCCTCCAGAGCTCGATTCAAAAATGAGAAGCACTCAATGTCCAACATATGAACTTCGTCAATAAACAAAACCTATGAAACCTTCAAAAACAAGATAAGAATGCCAAATAATCTTCAACTAACCCCAGGAATAATATCCGCTTTTCCTTCTTCACGCCATTCTGCAACTTTCTGGTTAATCTGATCTCTCACTTCAGTCTTAATTTCACCGGTATCTCCAGAGAACAAGGCCAAAAATCCTTGTGTTCTACTGTTTATAACATCAATTTCATGAAGCGAAACTGTATGAACAACTTCTTTGTGCTTTTGAAGCTCTCCCTCTGGACATTGAACGAAGCGCGTTTCCGGTCCCATCGCATCATAATCTTTAGCTCGAGTAAACGAACGACCAAGTTTTGAAATCTTTCCGCTTGCTTTGTCAATAGCTACGACATCACTAAAGTTACAATTAGATCTTATTAAAAAGAGCAGCTACGTTCGATACCCGGCAGTAATCTTTTCCTTATTCAGAGATTCGATCATTTTCTGGCCCAAATCATAAACGGTTTCCATGTCAGTCGTTTTCAGCGTGATTTTTCCAGATTTTGCTCCCTAAAGATACAATTAGCTTTAAATAATCTATATAGCATGTTGACATACGACGCCAGTAACCGCTCTTTCTATTTGTATCTCAACGACTTCACCTTCAATGATTTCCGTCTCCTCTTTTATCCGAACACCAATCGATCGTCTAAAGGCTTGGGTGAGGGCTTCTGTTTTCGACATTTCCAAAGAAAAGATTTCTGACGATGCAAGCATCGTAAACGGCACGTCGGATCCAAGTGCTTGAGCCATTCCTATTTTCGATGTTAGAACTGGTCGAAATCTTAAAATGTAAAGAGCTAACCCATTGCAATAGCAGTCTTTCCCGTACCAGGAGCTCCAGCCATCAATATCGCTCGCCCCGCAATCTTTCCTTCTTTTATCATTTCAAGAATTACACCAGCAGCCCTTCTTGCTTGAATTTGCCCAACCATTCCTTGCGAGGTGGCTCTTGGATCCAACGCGTCATCTAAACCTAAACCTCTAATATGAGAGTGCGCGCCTATGAGGAAGATGTCATAAGTTGCCTCCAGTACAACAAACAATTTTAATACCAATTCGTTCCATTCTCGTCAGTTCACGAACTTCTTGTAAACTAGAAGCAGTAGGAGTTGAAAACGCAGCCTGTATTAAAGAAATATTAGCAGAGTCAAACTTGGAATTCTTTGGAAATTGCGAACCATTTTTCGTCTGTCAAAAATAGAACTACAACAGAAATATTACCATACCTCGGACATCAAGGTTGGCAACCAACAAAATCCATTCTAGTTTTAATTTATCCCAATATCATAAGAACCAACAGCACTTTGATTGGTTCACTTATTTATTGTTATTTTGTCATTGTGGGACTGGTTGCCTAGAATGTGTTTTTCTGTTTTATTTTGCTTTTAATTGTTTACCTAAAATGATGAAATATCAGTAAAATAATAACATTTTTGGGATCTTATATTCCTAGCAAATATATTTACCTTTCATTTTACTTGAATACTAAAAAACTTTTAATTTAGCAATTTATTTTTCTAATTAATCCTAACCAATGAACTTATCATAATCAATAGTCAGATTTATTTTTTCAAACCAAAATTCCAATAAACAGAATTGAAAAAGGGGCTGTAAGAGTTAGTTTCAGATAGAGATGATTTAGATACTTCAAGTTCAAATGTTCAAACAAGTAGAATAAAACAAACAAACACTTAATTAAAGACTTGAAGATTTGAAAGGGAGAACAACTTCTATATAAATTTGGCACACAGCCATCAAGACCCTGCGCTTCAGTCTCAATGACAAAATAACATAAACAACATAAAGAATGTCCAAACACAAATGGGTTTAACTCAGCTAGGTAGAAACAATGACGAAACAAAGAAAAGATTCAACACCAAAATAAATAGACACAAAAACGAAACAAAATGTAAAGAAGAGTAATAACAACGAATAAAGCAAACAAATACAAAGAAAAAAACAAGATTAATAAATATTTTCAAAGTCTAAATATCCAAATGTCCACTTCCAACTGGTAAATGAAAAAAGCACCATATTTGTTAGAAAAGGTTGAATACACAAGCCTGGTTTATACAACTCAAATTTCAAAATTCAATCTTATATCTGAACTTGAATGCTTGATTTTACTAATAATATAAATTGGGGTTTTTTAAGAATTTTTGCACAAAATAAATCTTTGTCCAGGCAAAAAATTGATTGAAAATTGCCGTAATGTATGATTTTTTCTAAGGAATCGACTGAATTTTTGTATTTATTTTTTTTAGAATGACAATGAATTATTGAGATGATAGGTAGTAAACCCAAGAAAGATTTGAGGTGGTGTTGGTTACAGTTAGTTTTCCAACTCCTTTTTTCTGTCCTGCAGTACTTGGTTTATATGATATTGTCATATTAATTGATTTTTTGCCTGCAATCAATTCAGTTGCTTTAACAAGAAAAGCAGAATTATCCTAAATTTTTTTTAACAAATTAGCTTTGTCTCTTCCAAAATCTGTAATTTTAATGATACTTACTACTAAATATGTGAAATTTGCTTGAGTTTGAGAAACATTTTTAAATGGTACAATTGTAGGCAACCCTGCTTTTATCACTATGGGACCTTGAGGTCGTGGAGCAATGCAATGACCATATAAAGGACAAGTATAATCTCCCCCTGTGGTAGAACTGATCTGTAGTAAGGTTCTGCAATCGCCGATTTTTGATGGCTCATAAATCACATCTATCCCAACTTCTACCCCTCCAGATACAGCTTTAGTAAAGCAAATGGAATTAGAAAAGATAACATTAAGCACCATGTACTCAAATACCTGATGAAGCAACGACTGATTTTTCTACTGAAAAGTCGGCATGATCGATCTTGCACTGAAACTCTGTCCTGGTCTTTGCAAAACTCAAAAAACGGAATGTTTGAGTTTGACTTGAGCCCAATGCGACTTTAAAATGCAAACTTCTTTCTGGTCCTGCCATGGTAGCAATCAGCTTTAATTCATATTGGTATATTCCTAATTCTGAACTAGAAAATGTTATTCTCGTTGTTGACTCCTTTGCCTGCAAAGGTAGATACTCGATTGTGCAAACTCCTTCAGTCCTATATTTTTTGATAATTAATAAAGAGAAAAATTTTAAAATGTTTAAATTTACTTTGGCTGAACTGTAAAAGAATGTGGGAAGCATATGTCTGGGTGATTGCATGCAGAAGTGAACGTGACAGGTATTGATAAAGGATTTAAGATTGAGATATCTTTTGTACATTGTTGTCTCACGGATGTGTTTAACTCGTAGATGTTTATAATTCCCGGCGGAGTAGCTTTTAAAGTTATACTGTAATGGGAATATTCTTGTGTTGACTCATTTTTAAAAATTAGCTTTAAATTTGTTACTCCTTCTTTAAAAGCATAATAATTGAGTTTATAGTCCCTTTTTAAAAGTCCAGGAACATCAATGAAGTCAGGTCCTTTTAAAATTACAGAGAAATCTGGCTTCGAAACTTCCATGTAAATTTTAAATCTCTGGGATGTTTTGAGCCAATTGTATACTTGAATAACTTCTACATGCTGTGTTTTGCATACAACTTCTCTGTAAATTGTCCCTGAACTTTGAGGTTTATCCGCAATTCCATAAAGCTTATATAAGATTCCGCTGCCATCTGGAAGCGGGAAAAATATAGATCCCTCGTGTCTTCCACCCTCTCCATCCCCATTCATCTCGAGAGGTGTGAAAGTCAACTCATACATTTTTGTTTGACCAGGTTCCATATCCAGCACTTCACCTCCTGACCAAAATTCATTCTCAATAATGGGTTGAATGTGCCATTGTGACGATGTTCGATTGGTTAATTGAATGCTTTTGGTCTCTGATTGTCGGACTGGAGTAAAGAATTTGATAATTTCGTTGTGTATTGGTTGCGCAATGCAGATTCCTGTCAATGTAAGATAAAGCGGCTTTGATCCTTCAATGTAGCAAACGAGATTCTCATATCTAATATCTGCGGCCAACTCTTTTGGGTGAAAGCAGATCTCCAACGAAATCTCCATTCCAGGAGATATATAACCTTCTGATGGGGTGATTGAAAAATCTGGTTCAAACTTTGAAAGATCCCAGCGGAATTTCGTGCCAATGTCACCAACATTTTGAAGTTGAAGCCTGCGAGCCGCTGAGCTTTTTTGAACCACTGCACCAAAAGGCAATGAATCATTTTCCAATTTTATCTCTATTCCTTGACAAGCTCCTGAAACTTTCAACAATGGAAGAGAAATTCCTGGACCCTCAACAGTAATCTCTTCTGCAAAATATGATATTCTTTGCTGTGGTTGGAATTTGAGTTCGAGATTCAATATTCCTTTTGGTCGCAGAGTGCACTCTCCTTTAAGTGACAACGATACGGCATGTGTCAGAAACATTTCAGCCGTTGCGACTGTACCCAAACAAAATGTTGCTGGAATAATACTTTTGTTCAATATTTTCACTAAACGACAAACTGTGTGTCCGACACGAACTGCACCAAAGTTGATATTTTTTTGATCAGGAGATATCAAATCAACATTAAAATTTGTTCCTTGACCAGCTAGTCCAATTTCAATGGATGAAAGTGAGTTAACTTCGACCTTTAAAGTTTCAAAGTACTTCTTGGCTTCGCGAGGATAGAAGGCAATTAACAGTTCTGTTGATTCACCTAAAATAGCGCTTTTAGTCATAATTGAAAAAAAAAAACTAACCACACCCACCAGAACTAACATGAGTAGCTCCTTTTTGAACTTCAAAGCATTCAGCAGAACTCAACAACAGCTCCAATGATACATCTTTGACATCTTCGTTTGTTACTCTAACAGTCGTCGTTGATGGTGTCATTCCTGTCTTATACACGAACTCTGTTCCAAAATCATGAGAAATTTTGGAAAATTTCAGAAGTGGTTTACATCCCGTTCCAGATAATAGGAGTGGGTAGGATCGACCGTTAACAATTTGCAACAATACTTTGAGATTTTTCAATGAAATTGGAGCTGCAGGTAAGAAAGACATCTCACAAACAAATCTCTCTCCACGACCAACTGTTCCAACTTCGGGATTGATTGAAATAAACGTAGCCAATTTAGGAGTAATTTTCCACATAAAATCAAAATTGAATTTCCCAGAGTTGACAACCATAATTCTCTTTATTCGTTTTTCCAAAAGCTGCACCTGACCAAAGTCTATTGAATTTTCCATTGACGAAGACAATTCGAATAGTTTTCCATCCGCCAACTCGCTTAATATTGATTCATGAATTTTGTATCCTTCACCTTTTACGTTTAAAGTCAATGGGGTTGGCTTCTTCTTGATATTACAAAGCAAGTTAAAATTAAAAATTTTCTCTGATGAGGGAGCAAAAAGTATATCGATTATGATTTCTCCATTTGCGGCGATTGTTCCTTTTGCTGGATGGAAACTAAGCACAGGTACATTTTGGTTACTGAGATCGAAGGAGGTCTCATTAAAACTGTAAGCGAAAGGAATTTTTTCGTTGTTTACTAGCTTAACAGATTCCTTTACTTGTCGGCCGACAAGAACAGACTTAAAATTTATCCCAGATCGTTCCAAAATGATTTTTGGTTCCGTTGCGTTTCCCACAACCAAAATCGGTACCTGAATCGCATATTCCAAAATGGAGAATCTCCACAATGACTCCTAAAAGAGATTGTTAGATATTTCTGAAACAGATCTGTACAGAAATTTACCTGTATTTCAATTTGTTCTGGTGTGAACTCAAATACGATTTCGTGCTTTCTATTAGGCGATACAGTTCCGCGAGGAGTTCCGCATTTGAACACTTGGTTCTGATTGCCCGCAAGGCAATTAATCTCAAATTCGTAAGTTATTTCAGTTGGATTTAAGATATAAAATCTTTTTGTGTTGCGAACTTTTACACCACACGAGAAAAACTCCAAAACTCGCGTTGTCGGCTCCAGAAGAGTTGGTATCCCATTGGCAATTCCAATCTCTGGATTTCTCCTCTCACTGGAGATGTAGTCATTTTCTTCAAGTTCAAGATGACAAAATGGCCTTTCACTGTGTCCGCGTACAGCAATGTTGAATTCAGGACAGGTTCTTACTAAATTGGGGATGTTGCAGAAAAGTTGTGCTGAGTATTCGTCAACATCAGTCGGAGAAAACTTGACTATTAAGACGACTGTTTCTCCTGCGGCAATCGTTCCAGACTTGGGAATTACAGAGAACGGGCACTCCTCACTATTTTCGATAATTTCCATTCTGTTTTTGTTCACAAACATAAACTCATAGTGAAGTTGAATGCTGGAAGTGTTTTTAAATGGGAACCGATAAACGCGAGTCTGATACATAAATGTAGTCTTGAAGTTGATGGAGCTCACAGCACACTCATACTGACAAAAGTCAGCAAATGCTGATGTAAGTAGGCAATATTCCACTGGTGGATTTATAGTCTCATGGTTGGGTTCTGGACACAATTCTACAATTTTTCGAGATAATTGACCCTTTTCACCCGTTACCCATCTCACAATTTTCATTCTATCGTCCCATTCGAAATCTGACGATTTTTGTGATAAATACTTAATCTTTGAAGTTTTACACACTGAAGGTTGTCGAACAATTTTTCCTGGTTGCTTTGGTGTGAAACTCATGGTTACTTCCTTGGAAGATTTAGGTTTGATGTGGCAGACATTGGGAGAAAATTGGAACTCTGTTGATTCACTCCAAACAACTCGAATACTTTCGAAAGAATTATTTGCTACACTAAAATTCAATTGTTTTGTCATTCCAATGGGACAATCCTTAAGTATAATTTCATTTTCACTCTCTTCCGGAAGGTTCTCAAACGTGATGTCATCCAAATATCCTTCCCCAGATAACTTTATAACTTCATCTTCAAAAAAATTGTCCGTGACTTTTATACGAAGTTCACCTTCAAGTTTTTTTACAGCAGAGGGTTTACATGCGATATCAAATGAAACCGACGATTGAGGTTGCAAAGTATGATACATGTTTACTTCCTTACAATTAAATTCGAATATGTCCTTCGAGTTCAATTCCATTTTGAATTGAGCAGTAATAATCCCATCATTCCTTAAAACAATTGGAAGAACTTGAGAGTTGCCAATTAATAGCTTTCTAAATTTGAGATTTGGAACGCCTGCAATTACGGTCGTCGGTTTCTCGATGGAGATCTTTGGAAGCGTTCCTTCACCTTTCAACTCAAATGTTAAAATTTTACTTTTGGATTCAGCGACGTTCTCAACTACAGCTTCAAAAGTTCCTGAATAGCTTTGGATGCTTACTGGATGAAATGCTATGCTGACGTAGCGATGCTCATGGTTTGGAACTGCTAAACGTTTGGGCTCAACATCGAACGCAAAATCTGTTGAGTCAGATTTAGTTCTTGATCTTGGTCTTGTCGAAAGTATTACTTCGCAAGGAACCTTGTAGGGATTGGAAATTTTGATTCTAACTTGAGCTTGATGCCCAACCAAATATGCACCAAAATTAAATGCACGATCCTCTTCAGAATAAATATTTCTTCGATTCGCAAACCAATCAAAACGTTTGCATACCGATTGCTCCTCAAATATCGATATGAAGTCACTGGTATTAATTCCTGGAATACAGCTTTCACCAACAAGCTTATACTCCAGGACTTCATTTTCAGTGTTACATCGATCACTTATATCTAAAGCAATCGTCTCATCAAATCCTCCTGGTGTATCTGAGTGAAACTCAACAGTAATCTGTTGCTTTGAACCAGACATAATGACCCCATTAGTTGGAAAGACTGTGAAGGGTCCAAAATTGGTAGCATCAGCCTGTTTTAATGGCTCCTTTTTGTTCGTTGTTCTTGAAGTTGGAGGAGAAGTCGCTCGTGCCGTTTTAGATGCTCTTGAGTTCGTTCTTAATTTGCTTGCTCCTAGCTTTCCGTCGCCAATTCCTTGAAGTAGTTTGAAAATGGAAAATCGAAAATCAAACTCTCCTAAGTTTTCAATAGAAAATTGACGACTGACTTTAGTGCCATGTACCAATGCACCAAAGTTCAATTCCCTAGCTGGAAGTATAGAAAATTTGCTGTAAACAGCACGGGCACAAAGTTTGATTGGAATTGAAGCTGTAACTTCGCCAGTAATTGGTTCGTAAAATTGACATTTCAGAGCCGCAATATCTTTAAAATGCATTTCTTTCTGCGCTTTGAACATAATCTGAACAGGAAACGGTTTGTCTGATGGTTGCATAATTCCTTGCTGCGGTGAAATTGTGAAAAGCTCAGAGTATTCTTTGCTTTCAAATAGAAACTTGAAACCAACTTCATATTTTCCCTTATTCTTCAAACTGCAAGTCTGCTTTCCTTCCTCAAAAACTTTCAAGGTTCCAAAATCTAATCCACCGTAATATGCTTTTGGAAAGTGAAGGTCCATAGCTATATCATAAGCCTCTGCACTTATGACAATTGTATATTCTTGAAAAACTCCACCAATTCTATCGGGGTCTGAGACTTCTACTCGAATGACTTTTTTCACGACCACCGGCTTCACACCTTTAAAATCCGCGTTAATAACTACTTCCTGAAATGGTTCAATAACCCCCTCAGCAGGTGATACTTGAAATTCATCTCCAAGCAAGTCGAGACCAACAAGCCTCCATGCAATTACCATCCATGTAGGATTTTTTAACTTTAGCTCCCTATGTTCGGTTCTATTCAAAAGTAGTTTATCAAATGATAAAGTCTTTTTATCAATCTCAAGCTCAGGTTTAACTCCAATACAAGAAATTTTGTAACAAATTGGTTCAGGATTGTCTTTTACACAAATGATAAGCATATCTTCAAAATAGCTGTGCTGCCTGGGATATGCCCAAACTTGGAGATTCTGGCTTTGTTGTGGTTGTATATCCATGGCGGGAGGATCAAAGAAGAACACTTCATTTTTCACATCATTTCGAATAAAGAAATTAACTTTGATTTCCGTGTTGGTAGGATTTATAATATTTAGAATTGCTCGATTTTCAGGAAATTTCTCTGGGTATTTTTCTCGGGGCTTACTGTAAAGAAGTGGACCGAATTCATAACTATTAGAGCTGCATACATATTCACCGTGTAGAATCATTCTGTGCTCTTTAGCTTTCCTCGATTTTTGAAAAACTCGTCTGTAATCAGTAACAATTTGAGAATACTGACATATTCCGATGCAATTTACAGAGAATTTTCCCTTGCTACCAACAATTTCAAAGTTCAAGTTTTGCTCAAACTTTCCAATTTCATTACTGCTGAACTTTATGTGCAATTCTTTCTTGTCTTGAGGAAGAATTGTCCATCGATACTTTGCGGTTGTGTTTTTCTCCAAATCATCTAATTCATCAATTTTATTATCTTCAATTATTATCGGCTTTTGTTGTGAAAGCTTTGACTTCTTTCCAGTTTCTGCTTTGCCCGAAACAACAGGTAGCTGCTCAATCACATTTGCAGAAAGTTCTTCTTCATTCTCGTTCACAGGAGGCATTAACACGAAGCTTTTGGAAACATATGCTTCCTGTCTTTCGTGCGGATATGAAACCATTTGTTCTATGTATGCTTCCGGGAGAACTTCCGCATTGTTTGCTTCAGCAAAGTTTTGTGGAGTTGGAAGAATTCCTGCAAGAAACTTAAAGCACGTTTCTTCGTCAGCAGATGCGTCAACTTCATGAAAATTAATTTGTCTTTCTTCAATACTGTGCTGTTCAGAATCGTTCAAAGATGTACTAAGCGCTGCTGACTCCTGTAATACAGCATATGGTGCACTTATGAATTTGCCTTTGTTGGGTTTCTTTTCTGGAGCCGTGGATGGAACCACCCGATTTACACTTGGTTTATCACCTTCTTTAATGAGGGTTAACACGTTTTCTAAATTTTGTTGATATGATTCTAGTCTTTTAAAAAGTTTCTCATTGTATAAGAATTCGGTATCATTTAACGTAAATCTGGACGAGTTTTCTTCAATATCTTTCTCCGATTTTTCAAATTTATCCCCTTTTTCTTGGCGTTTTTGTATCTTTGGTGTGATTGATCCTTTATCCTTTTGAATTGGTTTCAAATCCATCTTTCCGGAATTTTGATTCCCCTCAGATTTTCCTTCTCGACCTTGTCTACTTTTCAGTGTTTGTCGTTTCCTACCTTTTCCTTCTTCTTCTATTTTCTTTTCACCTAGCCTCTGTGAAAGCTCTTCCTCCCACAACCTCTTTTCCATCTTTTGCTTTTCTTGAAATTCTTTCAGTTTTCTTTTGTATTTGATATACGCTGAATCGTAATTTTCTTTCTCCTTTTCAGTCATTGCCTCATATTCTTCATCGCTGACATTCCTTACAAACGAAAGTTGTCCCATCTCTTTTTCATTCACAAACTTTTGAATATTTAGCTCTCGACTTTTTATATGCACAGGATCTAGATTCATCAATACAAAGTTGCATTTCTTCTTATCAGGAATCCCTCTGATTAGTCCTTTGAGTATCGCGACAGTATTTGAGGTAAACTTTGATTCCAAACCATCAACCACAATACCTCTCGAATAACTTTCTTTCATCAAATAATTCTTAATCGTCTCTTGAATTATTTCCTCCGTTAAACACTCATATTTGCTGTTTCCCTCATGTGCGATATCCTGAATGTGCTTCAACATTTCATCATTATCATTGGTTTGCTGGGTGGAAGAGCTACGAAAGTCTTTGTTCTCTTTGTTTGGCATTCTGCGGGCTTGACCAGGTAAAGTATTTTGAATTTCATTGTGCTCGTCTTTCGTGGCGCTTTCCAGTACCGCATCAATACTAACCACAGTGAACATGTATTTCTTTTCTATTCGTGCGGCCTGTGTGGACTTTCCGGAAAGTGGTGGTCCATATAATATGATTACTGTCAGCGAATCTATACTTTTGTGGACATCTGAAATCAATGATGATTGCTGATTTACTCTTGTGTTGGAAACCGTAGTATCTAACAAATCTCCCACGGTGGTATCTGATATGATATTCTTTCCATCAGTATCAGTCTTATCTTTCCTAGCAATAGACTCCAGAATAAATTCCGGAAGTGGTTGTCCAGGTTCGCGAGGGGCAATAAAAAGCGGTCCACTATCGAATTGACCTGATCTCCTCATTAATTCTTCTTCTTCAAGATACTGTTTGTCAAATTCTGTCGAATAAATTTCTACAGGGTAACTTGTAGGATTGTAAACAGTAACCTTGCATTCTGTCCCTTCTGAACACGGCAAAATTGGACCCATCACAATATTTCGAGGTTCAAGATGAATAAAAGTTTTTACTCCACGCCCAACTAAATGGAGAGGCATTGTTTTGCTGTTTAGATTGATTCTAATAGGAACCGTGATATCATAAACTTTTTCATCACTCGGGAAGAATCTTATAAGGAGTTGATTCTTCTCACCAGGTTGTAGAACACCTGACGAAGGAACCAATTCGAATTCTTTTAGAGAAGGATGTAAGTTGTCTTTCTTTTTTAAATGTTTCTGAATGCTGTTCTCAGGGGCTGGTAAAGATGACCATTCGCAAATTACACTGTTTGCGTTGTGAAGTTGGACGGTGATATTCTTTCGTTGCCCACAAAGTACCTCCCCAAATTCTACATCCTGTGTGGACATTCTTAATTCAGGCACTGTCACGTCCGCTTTGAGAAGTAGGACAAGCGTCGGTCCTCCGACAACATAGAGTGAAAGATTAATCTGAGTGCATCCAAGTTCCGTTGCAGAGCTTCTTGCTTGGAATACCACCTGAAAGTCCACAAATTCCTGTGGTGGAAGCATTTTTACTCGCTCCGGCTCAACGCTGAACCCTGTTCCAGTGAGGGCAATCTTTTCCAGATGAAAGCTGACATTACATTGTCCTCTGTTGTATATGCGGACTGCTTTACGCTTGCTTGTATTTTTGATGACGTTCCCAAAGTCACAGAGGTAGCTCGAAAGTTTTATTGAGGAACTATCGGTAATTGAACAGATCACCTTCTTGTCTTTAGAAACTTTGGCTTGTGAGCATTTGTGCATTATTAGAGGTGATCCAATAAACTTTTGCTTTGTTCCAGGTTGATTTTTGATTTTTAATTCATTGGTAAGATCTTTCAAATAGTCGTCTGTTAGCGAAGTCAAGAGGATGCTCTCGACCTCAGAATCTAACATGTAATCTACTGACAATTTGCCTGTGACTTTTGGCGAAAATTCTGAGAGAAATGAACCCGCTCCATCCTTTATTTCTCCTGCCCGATCATACAATTTCGAAAAATTCGGTTTTGCTTTATAATTATCTCGTAGTTTGCTGTAGTCATCAGTGATTATTCGCGGAAGACCAACTCCAAGTTCAGGAAAGATACCAATCCCATTTACTAGAATTGGAAACGCTTCAAAATGAGCCACTGTTATATAAAATCTATCTGTGATTTCTTCTGGAACGCAAGGGCAGAATCGTATTGTGACCTTCTGTTTGCCATGCGGTTGGATTGTTCCAGCTGATGGAGTAATGGTGATCTTATTCAGCAATTTGCTGCTTGAGTAAATTGCACAATTAAAATCGAAAGTGACCAGTCCCGAATTTGATAACACAATTTCCTGCTCCGTTATATCTTGATATAGTTGCATACCAAAATCCACTTGTATTTTATCAATTTGATATTCAATAGTTGAGGCTTCACCTGATAACGGTAGCTGATATTTTGGACCTCCTGACACATTGCAGACTCCATTAACTCTAAAACTACCACCAGGGTATCCATAAAATGAGACGTATACTGTTTCACTTTCTCCAGGCATCAATAACCCACTCATTGGGAATATATCAAATATCTGTTCAATTCTAATGTCAGTTACCCCTTCAAATTCGATTGATTCTTCCATAAATGACCAAAAGTAATCAACAGGGAGGGTGCTGGAATTGGTCATCACAAATGTCTTCTTTTGTTCAGTGTGTTGAAGTACGCATCCAAAATTCACCATTTTCCCGCTGAACTCCAGATTCGGGAAAGCAATCTGCGAACTCAAATCAATGTAATCTCTTTGAGGATGTTCTTGGTAAAGAACAGCAATCTTTGCATTTTCATTGCAAGACACTCGATTGATGTTGTAAGAAGGATCAAAGAGTACCTCAAATTTGAAACTTTCATTTGGCATTAGCTGAAGAGAATTGCTGGGTAAAAGTGTATAAGGGAGAGGACACTTGAAGGACATAGTAAGTGGGAGTGATGTAGCGTTTCGAAGTTCGATATCTTGGGAGAGTATTCTAAATTCGTCATCGTTTGTATGTGCAGAAACAAATTTCAACCATGGAGGAGTGCATTCAATCATGGGGGTTATAAAATTTGCTGTTATTGTACCTTCGAAAATTACTCTTTTGGTCGGATCTTTCTCAATTATTCCGAAACAAACGAGTGTCTCTTTATATTGGATAGCTTTTGCAGACGATGCCTTTATGGTCATTGTTTGTGATCCTCCTGGTTTTAATACAAATCGACTCGGATAGATGTCAAACTTCGTGGAGGACACCACCGTCATTTCCTTTGGTCCAGCTCGTTTCTCATCAATCATAAGCATCAATGTTTGTGAGCGCCGTCCTTTATTCGTCAAAGTAAATTCTCTGATACATTCTTTGTTGCTGAAAATGTTTGCGAAATCAACGTTTCTCAGAGCTTCATCAAACACAATTGTTGTTCCCTGGCCTCTTGCAACCAATTGCAACTCATGCACTTCACCATTGAGAATTGCAATTTTTAAGATGTCCGTGAATTTTAATGAATCATCCAAGAATGCGTTCACTCGGAATTCAGTTGAGCATCCAGGTGCAATATTACCCAAACAAGGTGAAATCTGAAATACCGACTGATCACTCACGGTGGTGCAATTATAATTGACCATGATGGGTGAATCGTTGGTCATGGTGAAGATCATTTCGGATTCCGTAAGAACATTTATTTTTCCCCAATTCAGCTCTTCTGCTGATAAAAAAACATGAGGTCCAACTCCGTTTGCGCATATTTCAACAGAGAATAGTTCTTCCTGTCCTAAAATTTTAATAAAAACGGGGAAGTTAACTTGACCCAGTCTCTTTAATTCTATGTCGAGTTTTAAATTCTCAACACTTTGAGGTTTTATAATCCCCGAGCTACATTTTGCATTGTATGAAAAAACCGATTTTGCTGAATCCTCTTGAGTTTGAATTTCATATGTTGCCCAATGTTTGGATGTGTTTTGAATTGTAACTGTTTTGATGTATGGATAATTTATAAATAAATCTCCACATTCAATTAAGGGAGAAACAGGTTGAATCTTGATAAAATTTTGTATTTCTTTAGGTTCTAGAAATTAGAAAATGATTATTTTTCTTACCTCTGGAACAAAACTTTCTCCAATGACCGGAATTCGCATCATATCCCTACCAACGCCTTCTAAATCGATAATAAGAACTGATTCATAGCGTTTCACAACAGTAGGGGTGAATTCAATCTGGATTTTTTGAGAGTTGCATGGTTCAATAAATCCAGAATCAGGAAGAACAGCAAAATCACTGTTAGCTTCAATATCTGATGAAACACGAAGTTTAAACTCCATGGGTATATCAGAGGTGTTGAATAATTCCATTTTCTTTGAATTCCTGAAATTGTATGAAACACCACCAAAATCAATTTTTGGAAGGTCGAAATGAAACGTCGGCCCAACAACGCGACCTTTTGCAATAAGTTTCAGTGACTCTCTTGAACCCTAAAATTCGTTTTTTTATTTGGATTGCCATGAAAAAAATTAAATGGACTTCAAATTGAAATAATACCTCAATATTCCATGAAAATTCTTCCAAAAATTCACCAATAATGTCTGGTTTAAACATGATATTAATTTTTTGTTGCTCGCAAACTTTCAGAGTTCCTTCATTCGGCGTAAATTCAAATTTTGATGAAAAATTTGTCTGATGCGGTTTTAAATTATATTTAAAGTTGATTTCTCCCTTATTCTCTAAGGTGACCTATTAATTATAAAATACTTCAATTTTGAAATTTATGTAACCATTAGTCCTCACCTCATATTTGTGAGATGTTCCAATAAAAATTTGATCAATATCCAAAATGTCATAGTTAAATCGCGCCTTAGGTCCTATAGCTTCACCCTATTATATTGATTAATTGTGTAAATACATAAAGTCAAGAGATTTTTTTAACCTTCAAAATCAATGGAATTCTTGTCTCTCTTCCAGATAGTTCACAATAGTGTGCTGCGGAGCACATTCCAGCATTTCGAGGAGCAAATGTAATTTTGATCTCCATTATTTTATTTGGCCAGATGACTCCTTCTGGTGGATCAACAACAAAAATCGGATCATTAACTAGCAGAGGATCATTCATAAAAGCAATGGCCTCATTCTAGTCACTGAATAGTTAGAAACAGTAACGATGAGAAAATTTTTCCTTATACCTTTCTTTTTCTTTCAATTAAAGACCTGTCAATTTCTTCAACCTTTGTTTCAAAAATAAGATTAAGACATTTAAATAAATTGAGGCAACTTCCTACCTCTATTGGCAAATTGACGTTCAAATTCCACTTCATTCTCTCACGATAAGACTTTTCTTCGCCATCTGTGGCAAACCGTTTCCATTTGAAAGTAGCCTAGTTTAAACCGCACGTTAAAAACCATCTTTAATGTAATTTTGCGAGGGTACCATAATTTCACTTCTGTTAAATATCTTTATGGTTTTGCTCGATTTCAAACCAATATATGTACTTTCCATTATCATGCTGTTGGATTCTAATCGAACATCGACGTTTTCCGCGCATCCCATCAGCAAAACAGATAATGTTTCCCCTGTGGACAGCTTCACTTTGAGATCCTTGCAAAAATGTCCACTTTCCTTTTTCGGAAACATTAATTTTGATTATGAAAATCGACGTATACAAAAAATTACAATTGAATTAAAGTCAATATTAATTTGCATGTGTTGGCCAGCCGATAAGAATCCATTCTGAGGATCCACTTGAAAAGGTTCCTCTGTCTCCAAGAAAAATTGAGCGTCAACTTTTCCAATGTTGCGAATCAATAATGTTCTGGTCGTTTTGTATCTGACTGGAGACTCCGGGAACTTTACTTGGTCTGGAAAGTCGAGTAATGCTGTGGAACGTTATAGTTAACAAGATTATGGTGGAAAAGCACAAATTACCTCTTTGACAATTTGCTTGAATGGGAACTATAAATTTTTCTCTTTCAGAGATGCAAACGAGTTGACATGAGTAATCCCTCTCTTCCTCCGGCGAAAATGTTATCACGAATGGTACATCCATTCCTGGTGCAACTTTTCCAGATTTTAAAGAAGGGTTCTTAACACCCGAAACTGAGAAAAAGGGACTGTCTATTTGCTCCAATTGCAATTTTCTTGCAGTCTGTAAGTGAAAGATAAACTTGTGAATGATTTTCATTCAATCAAAATACCTTATCATTGTTTCGGAAAAATATTAGAACTTCATATTTTTTAAAAGCATCAAAGGACTGAAGCGTGATTTCCGGTGGAAATGGTTCGAAAATTGGTTGATCGATTGGAACATTTGAATCTTTTAATTTTCGTTCATCAGCAGATAGCAACTCGACAATCTGCGGCACTTTTAATATTCGTTTGGAATCGTATGCAAGTCTCGATTTCATGTCCATCGTTCGCTCTTTGATAAATTGGGAAGGTTTCTGAAAACTGTTAGTTTGATTCGATGGTACTTGATGTAATGCAGCAGGATAATCGTTCCTTAAAGATTTACGAGATTCATTGTTTTTGAAAGAGTTGTTGATTGGTAAAGCAGCGTCTAACGCGGCGACGGAAGCAAGAGCGAACTTGCTCATTAGTTGAAGGACGTGAGATTCTTGACTGGGTCAAACCAAGGACTTTGTACCCACACTTCTTTTTTTTGAAAATCGAAGCGAAACTCGATTAAATTCTTGCCTGCGTTACAACCAGAATGTCTTCCTTTAATAAACCTACGTCCGGCGAAGTCAGTTCCAATCCTTCTTCGAATGTTTTCTCGTCGGTGACTTCTCAACCTGCGTCGTCTCCCGCTCCAAAAATAGACAATAAGATTGAATATTCGTCGGTTAATGATAAGAGTGATATCGAAAAATCGAAATACGACGGCAATATCTCTGAAAATGGGAACCCCTACAACAAATCAATTTCGTCATTGGAGAAAAGCGGTGAAACTTTATCAGAAACCTCCGACGTGCAGTTCTCGAAGCACACTAAGCACAATGACACTCACTCGTCAAATTTCAATAGCATGGATGAAAGCAGCAACAACTCAAACGCTGAACTCGATGGTGTGGACCCATTCTTGATAAACACGTTGAGAAATTCGAAAGACCGACATTTTTTGATTCAAACAGAGAACCAAATGGAGCAGTTTGTTCTGGATGTGAAGTATGTGGCAGCTTCATTTACAAAGCCAAAATCTTTTATTCACTCTTGTTTATGTGTTTAGTGGATCAGTACCTCGATTGGAATATCCCAATATGAACTCATATCAACGACTTATAATACACCGAGTCGCTCAGTACTACAAGTTAGCGCACGTAGTAGAAGCTGTGAGAAAGGCCGTTATTATTTATCGCACTCCTGAAGCACAACTGTAGGTTTTTTCATTGCAACTAGGTTATATTCACAATTTTCTGCATTACAGCCCGCAAAAGGCCCTGAGAGATATACCATATCAAGAGTCTTTGGAGTCTCGCGGGTCAACTCCTCCCCCCACATCTTCTCAACAACAACCATCCGTGAAAATAATGCAACGACGAACGAAGCCGCAAAGACAGGCCTCTCATCCTCCTCCAACTCAAAGCAATGTACCATTTAAATCAATTGAAGAAAAAGAGGCAGCATATCAACTTGCTCGAGCACAAATTTTCCAAGATGAAACGAATTCCGAAGGTTCGAAGGAGTCTTTGGATTCCCAACGAACGGGGAACTCATCAAAGCAACGAAATCAAAACCCACCACCTTACTCATCTCGTCCTCGATATCCCCCCGTCTTCAGCGGCGCATATCCACCAGTTGCTGGAATACCTTATAACTATCCTCGACCCACCGGAATGCCAATGTATCCACCGAATTTCCCGTATCCTTACCCTTATCCTATGATGCCATATTTTGCACCTTCCGATCCGAACTCCGCCTTCGATAACTCACCTGAACAGACTCGGCATACCAGCACGGACGGCACGGAAGAATCCGCTGTCCCTTTGCCTGCGCCAGGCTACTACCCATACGTAGGAATGCCAGATGCTAGATTTCCTAATGGAATTTACCCTCCTCCACCAAATTTTCCCTATCACCCCATGATGCCGTACGGTTCAGTGGTCGGAATGCCAGGTTACGATTCTCAGCATTTACCCAATCCGCCATCGATACACACTCAGTCCGCCAATACTTCTGGACGACATGAACAAACAATGGAAGGGGTGGATCACAAACAACAGAATTCCCAAAACAACAATCGAAGCTGGAATGGAGAAACATTTTCACACCAGAATGTCAAGACTTTATTAACTCAAAATTTAGAGCACGAGAAGATCACGGAATCACTGAAAACACTGGATATTGGGGGAAATAATAAATCTTTTTAATACAGCCCAAACAAAACTCGAAATGACATAACGCATAAAGAAATTAATTGCCAAATGTATTTTCAGAGCTATAAACGATGTACCTAATAAAGAACTGTCAGAAACAACAATTATTCACTCTCTTGAAATTCTTACAAAAAGTTATCCTCATCTTTATGCTCAGCGTACACTTGGCTTAGGAGCGCAGCGGAGGGCGGAAGGACATTGTTAACAAAGATAAAAATTGCTTTCTCGGGGCTCAACTTGATTCTCTTTCTAATTACGTAAACGAACTGCCCCACCGTAAGATCGTGAGGAACAAGATATTTGATTTTATCAATTGCCGCGATATCACTCTTTTCCGCTTTCTCTACAATGCACGGGATTCTGTCGGGATATTTTTGTCGGATACGTTCTGCTTCTTGTTTACGTTTCTCGAAAGTGTGTTCATCCTTTTGTGTGGGATATTTTCAAGGAAATGAACGGATTAACTCAATATCAAAGAAACGTGGAGACGGATAAATATCCCCACGAATTTATGTTGTTTTGTTTGTACCTTAAACTTGGACCTCATTGTTCAAATCTGAAGTGAAGTGGAAAATTGAGCAAGGAGTAAACAAATACAAATATAATAAAAAGATACAAACGTGATAGAGTATTTCAAATAAAATAGATGTGAGAATAAGCTTTGCCTCTTTTGTGTTTGTTCTGGTTTGCTGTGTTTGAAGAGTGGAGTTTTTGATTTTCGCTTTGAAGTCCAAATTTAGTGTCATGTTTCCTGATTGATCAAATCAAACACGGGGATAAAATAATCCAACAAAAAACATGAATCCTCCCGAATCACAGCAAATTATATCTCTAAATATTGGCACTCTAACGGGAAAGACTTTTACTGTTGATGTGACCAGTAATGATACAATCGAAGACGTTAAAGTTTTGATATTTGAAGAACTTGGGATCCCCGTTGAATCACAGTGCTTGGTGTTCCGAGAAAAGAATTTAAATGATAATCGAGCAACCATATCAGGATTGGGATTGCGGACTGGTGCAAGTCTACAATTAGTTATTCAAATGGCAGGAGGTTAATGTTAATTTCATATATTATCTCCAAATATATTGTTGTTTTTTTATTAACCCATATTCATGTAGGACCTGGGCCACCTTTGAAACTGAAGAAAAATATCAAAGATGAAAGTTCAATCGTTTTAGTACTGTGTAAACAAAATGACGACATATATATGTTGGAATTACATATGAAAGACGGGCAGCCAATTCAGACTGGTAATAAACCCATTCGATTAATCACTGAAGATTCGGAAGACGACATTCTGATTCAACCACTAAACTATTTTGATGGAAACCCGATGAGTAATTGGGTACTTAATGACGGTTAAATTTTTTAAAAAAAAAAAGTTATATCTCATTTTTTCCATAATGTCTAATCTCAAACGTTTCTTTCCCCTTTAGATGACACCAACTCTTCAAGAGCCAGCAGCGTACCTTCAACAACCGCATCAGAAAAAGAAATTAAGGAAGAAATAATGAATATGATAAACTCTCGACCCTTGTCAGGACAAAGTCAAGACGAAAGCATATTGGATTATTATACAAATTCAGAAGATTGGGAAGACGCGGAAAATGATATGTGGAATAACTTTAAGGTAGAGCAATCAAGGAAGTACCCGACAACTCCGCGATCCAAGATAAGACCTGCTACAGCAATTTCGATTATGCGAACAGAGAAACTTCCAACCGTGATTCATCCAAAGACTAGACCTGTCACTGCAAGCTGTCACATACAGAGTATTTTGGGTAAGAGAGTGTCGCAGTCGGGAAAGAAAACACCTGGCGTGAAAGAACAGAAACTAAAGATCGTTCCACAAACTGATGTTGATCAATCAAATGAGATTCCCAAGTCGGCATCATCACGGAAAGGAAAAGTACAAATCAAAAATCACATACTACCCGATTCTGTCGAAACGCAGCACTTCAAATCACAATCTCAAAACATTACAAAAATTGTTGCTGATACCATAACCACTCCATTACCACAAATATCTCGAAGAGCAACACCACATAAAAAATCAATCACACCGAAAAAACCAGAGGAAAAAACAAACCCGGCATCCCCATTAAAGAAAAAATTGCCAAGACAAACTTCGACAGCAAAGAAAGTCGCTCAAAAACGTTGCGCTCAATGCAAAAAGAAATTAGGTCTAGTGACGGCATTTAAGTGTCGCTGCAACGCAAATTTTTGCAATTTGCATCGGTTGCCTGAAGTGCACAAGTGCACGTTTAATTACAAGGATGAGGGGAAAATTGTGCTGATCCGAGAGAATCCAGTTGTGAAGAAGGAAAAGGTTTTAAGGATTTAAACGGATATTCAATAAACCCCAATTTCATATTAGAATTTGTAAATTCGGGATTGTATTAATTATTATTCATTGCGATCTTAACAAAAAAAGAACGGATATCTAAACAAACAAACGATCAAAAGCAAAATCTATTCTTTGTTGATAAATTTATTACAAACGAACAAAAAAAAATCATATTTAAACTGGTGAAAAAAAAGTGATATAATTTGAAACTCTCCCTCCCCACCCTTTACACACAAAAATGAAACAAAAAATAGGGCTTACCATAAACAAAAAGATTTTATAAGTGTACCAAAAAAAGGGGAAATAACGAAATAGCAGAAATGTAACAAGAAAAAAAAGAAAAATTTCATCCGCAGCAACCATTTGTTGATGCCTGTGTTTTTGGTGTTAGCAGCAACCCCGATGTTTGAGTTCCAATCCGAACGCCATGTTGCTCCAGCCGCTTTAATTCAGTTTCTGACATGAAATAAGATTAATAGCTGAACCAAAAAAGTTGGTTCGAAATTTACCTCCAATAGTAGTCAAATCCCTTGATAAATTTAAGCTTTCGTGAACATGAGAAGCTAGAGTTTCAAAAGCTCCATCTACATTGTCTCCAGTTTTTGCAGATGTTTCCAAATAGAGCAGATTATTCCGTCGTGCGAATGTTTCACCTTCTTCTCGTGATACTGCAATTTTTATGATAATCGTTACATTATTGATTTCAGCATCTACGTTCATTCCAACTAACCTTGACGTCTAGATACTAAATCACATTTATTGGCAACTAATGCGATCTTTATCTCTTCGTTTCCGTGTTGTTTTACGTCTTCCAGCCAGCTTACAAGATGGTTGAAAGTTTCCCTTCGAGTGACTTTTTTGCAGAAATAAAGGATAGCATCGTCAATCAAAAATCTTTGATATTCACTGCATTGAATGAAACTTACTATCATAAACCTTTCATAAAGTAAATCGGTTACAATTTTCCAACTAATTTTCAATTTATGATATTTTTACCAGTAAACATCCAATTGCACCTCTGTAGTACGCCCTACT
Organism: Nowakowskiella sp. JEL0407; assembly: GCA_027600645.1. Lineage (NCBI taxonomy): Eukaryota > Fungi > Chytridiomycota > Chytridiomycetes > Cladochytriales > Nowakowskiellaceae > Nowakowskiella > Nowakowskiella sp. JEL0407. Next base: position 90,514 of record JADGJK010000016.1, on the reverse strand, counting down.
TATCGATCGAAAAGATTCTTGTCCTGCCGTATCCCAAATTTGAAGTTTAATTCTCTTACTTCCAATCTGTATAATCTTGAGAAAAAAAATTGCGAGTCAGCCGAAAATAACTAAACTGAAATAGAAATTCAAATACTTTACATGACTTCCGAATTCTATTCCGATAGTTGTTTCTGTATTCGGCATAAACTCCCTATTCGTAAACCTCTGAAATGATTAGGAGTATGTAAGCTAATTCTGCTTGCCATTACGGAACTTCGATACAATGAAAATACCAGTAATAAGCAACTCTTTCCAACGCTAATTGTATTTCGGTGGAAAAAAATAGAAAAAGTCAGGGCCACACTGTTAAACTCTTTCAGAAAAGACTGATTACCCAGAATCGCCGACGCTAATATACTGCAAATACACAAGTTAGAACGATATAAATTAGAAATGATATAAAGTGAAAGCGATACTTTGAAGAGCAAATCGTATTGGGTGGAGTTGTTCATTGTCCCTGTCAACGCCTTATTATGTCCATCTTCTCGGTGGACACTGTGTTGCATGTCGCCGAGTCTGCCGGCATTACGCTGAAAGAAGATGTCGCCAACGCCCTGTTGCTCGATGTAGAATACCGTCTCAGAGAATTAATTCACGTATTTCCTTGTTAGATTGTCTTATTCTCCCGCTCATTTTCAGTCAATTTGTTTTGAATTAGGAATCTGGAAAGTTTATGTTACACTCTCGTCGGAAGAAGTTACTACCAGAGGATGTGGCAAACGCACTGAAAGTTAGAAATGTTGAGGTATTCTCTAAAACTTGAATATTTTTTTCTCAGAATTAAGCAATACTTTTATTGCAATAATTACGTCTAGCCTATATACGGATATTCAGCGGGAACGTCTGCAAAATATAGATCACTCCCGATAGGGAATGGGAAGATGTATTTTTTGGAAGATAAAGAAATTGATTTGGATGAGATCATCAATGGTCCTTTACCTCCTGTACCTGTTGACGTTGTAAGAACCGCGCATTGGCTGGCGATTGAAGGAGTTCAACCTATAATTCCACAGAATCCTCATCCTGATGGTAATTAAAATCGAAGAATTTGCCCACAAGTCTTGATCTGATTATTCATAATACTTAGAATTACAAGCAAAGTTAGCTGCTAGCTCGACAATCCGACCAGCATCCAACATGCCACCAAAACAAAACGACCCAATTACCCAAACCGACGAGAAAAGCACGGTAAAGAACGTTCTCTCCAAAGAACTACAAATCTTTTACGACCGTATCACGGCTGCTTTGCTTTCACCTCACCAAGAGTCTCGAAAACTTGCCATTGAAAGTTTACAACGCGATGCGGGTTTGCAACCGTTAATGCCGTACTTCATGCAATTTTTAACAGAAAAAGTGTCATCTAAACTGAAGAATTTGCCGGTTTTGTGGACTATGTGTCGTACCGTGAAGGCTTTATTTCAGAATCCGAATATCTTTGTCGAGCCATATGTAGGTTCCTTTTGAACACCTTGCACTTTTTATTGTTTATTTTTCTAATTTTTTTTTATCAACTTTTAAATATGTGTTTCCTAGCTTCACAATTTCGTTCCAATTATCATCACTTGCATGATTTCAAAACGTTTATCACAACATCCAACGGAAGATCACTGGTCGCTTCGAGAATTTGCAGCACAACTAATTGCTCATATTTACATAAAATTCGGTTCATCTTATCACACACTTCAAAACCGTATTACAAAAACTTTGCTTCGAGCACTATTGGAGCGTCAGCAGGGATATGGAAGCAATTATGGGGCTATTTTCGGGTTGTCCGTGCTGGGTGATGAAGTTATTAGATTGCTGCTGGAACCAAATGTCGTTGCGTTTGGTGAAAGTTTAGTTGGAGATTTGCAGCGTATGGAGGTGGATGATAACGTAAAGTTGGCAAGGAAGAGTGATGCTCAAAAATGTTTTGATTTGGTTGTGGTAAGGGAGTTTCTTGAATATCTGTTTCTTTTCAATCATTGATGTATTTTCAACAGCGGGTAATGTCGCAGTACATAGCAAACACATGGTCAAGTTTGATTCCAGAAGGAAAGGGGCCCATCTCCGATAAACAAATGCTTCGCGACAAGTTGGACGAACAATACGGAATCTTTTCTGAAAAATTGTACGAACGGATATATCAAATATGCAATGAATAAATAAACAAAAAAAAATGCGAATTTTTTGATTGACTGTTTTATTTTGTTTTTGGTGAAATTAAAATAAAATCAGAATCCTAAGAGAATATCAAAACAATTAAAAATAAAATTGGAGACTATCGTAAGAAAAATATACAATAAAACTTACGTAATTTTTGGAAGAACCATCGGTTCTTTCCGCTGTTGTATCGTTCCTCAAACAACGTTTTGATTGCCTTTTTGGCAGCGTATCGTTGCGGGGCTTCCTTGAAAGTCTCGGCTGTAAGGGTAGCCTTCATGTCGATATCAAGGTTGTATCTAACGAAATCCACGTTTGAAAAAATAATACAATCAAATTTTCTCTTCGCAAAAAAAATATAAATTCCAATTAAACAAACCTAGTAGGCATGATGTGGTTGTAGTTTACAACTTTAATGAAAGGCTTAACCTTCGATCGCTTCGCAATCTTCTTTTGGCTCATTGACTTTGTGACTTTCAATGGGTACTTTTCAACACCTGCAACAATAGCGTGTGGGTATGGTCGAGTTGACGTTCCTTCATCGTAATTTTTTACAATGACGGCTTTGCGACCGGCGTAACGACCCTGAAGGACGAGACAGACCTAAAATTAAATTATGTTAGGATTGAATTAAGTTAAAATAGCGTATTATATTGGAAGGGAATTATGTGCTGAATAAATCAAGGGGTCGGGAAGCATGTAGAGAATAGACTGATGAAAAACTGAGTGGGTTTTGATGCTGAATTCGAGTACACAGGAAGAAAAGTTTAGGAAGAGTTAAGACGCACCTTTCCTTGTTTCAAGAACTTTCCCATTATTTCTAAACAAAAAATATTAGTTTCCGACGACGGACGAACTCTTCCAAAATACCTTTTTCCGGTTGCCAAAACAAAAAAATTGAGCAAGTTCTTGACGAAAGAAAAAAAAAGTTGGGGCTTTTGTGGCTTTTATTGAATTAACGAAGATTACTGTAAACAGTGGATTTAGATTTCAGGTTATCTCTTCAGCAAAACGTTCGTTGAAAAATTCAATTGATTCGATGCTGCAATTTGCCGTTGTTAAATATAGTATCATTTAATTTTTCGAATTCCAAAACTCTTCTCTTTCCTTATACAGGGCCTCGACCCACTCCAAAACCTCTGCATGCACAAACTTACCCCTGGTACTCTCGAAAAACGAGTCCAATCTCTTCCCATACCGTTTCTCATACTCCAATCCCTGTACAATCATTTCAAACTTATCCAAATCCTTCACAATCTTTGCTTCCGGAGTCTGACATTCTTCATATTCATTCCATAGCGATTGAATTTCCAGTGATTCGGGGGTAGAATTTAAAGTAGAAACAAGTTGTGTGATTGCTGATTTTTCTAGAGCGTATTTTTCGGAAGCAGATATTTTTTGAGCAGGGGCAATATCGCCTGCGATTGATTCTGCAATGTCGTGGGATATAGCTATTTTAACGATCCTAAAAGAAGCGTCATTAATAGTTGTAGTTGGGAAATTTGTTTTCATTAAAATGCTTCACACCGGTCTTTGTTAACGTTAGGATCTTTGATTAACATTGCCATAACAGACTGCAATAGTTTACGAGATTATTGCAATGAAATGACGAATGAAAATATTTCGAATAAAAACCATTCTGTACATGTGATCGCTGATAGACTCTACTTCAGGAATTCCGGACAATACCCAACCGGTCCTTTTCGTTCTCTAACAAAGCAATAAATAAAATAAAACGATTTCTAAACGGCTGTTACAAACCTTCAAGTTTTCGATGATGTGCAGGAATTTCACAACAGACGCCATAAGCAGATTGGCATGGGATCGAGTGAGTTTGCCCTCCTTTCTTTGTGGGCGTGTCTAATTTTCCGCAGGCTCAATCAGCAACAGGGAACTCTATGCTCTGGTCGGCGGTCCGCCCCCTATAGTTCCCTCCGTCCCCCTCTACAAAGCTAAACTTAACATTTCTCGTCCCGTCGCAAACTGGTAGAATGTTTGCTATGCTTACTTATTATCACCAATACATCTATTATCTGTACAGGAAACTAGTCTCCTTCACAAACGAAGCTCGCTCAGACGACCTGAAACTAACCCACTGGCAGCGCATCGACAAAAAGAAACAATTATCACAAGACGACTCTACAGCTTCATCCGATCAATACCCCTTCTCGAAATTCGATAAAAAAATCTTAATTGTTTTTTATAATGACGAAGAATATAATGCGCTGTTGCAAGACGCCAATTGGACTCGTGAGGAAACGGATTATCTAATGTCTCTTTGTTTAGAGTTTGATTTGAGGTGGATTGTTATTACTGATAGATATGAGTATCCTAATATGACTCGAACGATGGAAGTATGACCTTAGAATGATTTCTTTCTGTGAAATTTCGTGTGATTTTATGGTTATCGTAATAGGACCTAAAGGACAGATACTTTCAAATCAACCGGAAACTCTCTTCTTCTCGAACATCAAACCCAACACTAACCTCACAATATAAATTCGACAAAGACCGAGAAACCGAACGAAAACGTCACTTGGAACTGTTATTTACTCGAACGGTGGAACAAATTCGCGAAGAAGAGGCGTTGGTGTATGAATTAAGACGGAGAGAGAGACATGAAGCGCATTGGGCAAAGGAACGTGAAGCGATGGTGAAGATTTTTTCGTTGAATGGTGATTTTCGTGGGCCGGCGGATAATGATGCAGCTGCGGATGGAAAATTCAAAAAGAAGAAGACTGGGAAAGAGGAGGAGGGATATGTTGAAGGTACGTAGACTCATTTTTAAACCCCGGATGAAAACGACTTCGGTGTTTACATTTTTTTAGAACCAGTTCGCAAGGAGCGACTTACTGCTGGTGTATATCTAAGAGGTGCAAGATTAGCGACACATCGACCAGGATCTAAAGCCGTTGTGCAAACCAGAGTTGCAGGACTATTGGATGAAATTGGAGTAGGCCAAAAACCATTATTACCAACACAAAAAGTCGGCCAAAGATTCGACGACTTGAAAAACCAAATTTGGCAGCTACTCGAAATCAAGCGACAGATCGATAAACTGCAGCATGATTTATCTGTTCTTCAAAATAAGAGAGATGATAAGAAACGAAAACGTTGAACCAAAGTTGTAACTTTTGTACGAGAAGCAAAAGATATTTTTTTGAGTTTGTATCGTTTTGGTGTATTTTGTAAGTTTATTTAAAAGCGAATAATAAAGCTGCTTTGATTTTCAGTCACTTTTTTGAAAGATTCTTGCTCTGTAACAAGTGATAAATTGATTTTCATGTCGAATCCATTTCGAACGACCTTACAATTTTGGAATTTGTACCATGATAATCTCAAGTCCACGTTGCATCTGTGCCAGATCAAGTTAATTCGCGGAACTCTTTTACCCATAAATGACTTTTTAATCAGTTATCAAAAGCATATTGTTTGAGATTGAACTTCATTGAACGGAATATATTGTGAGGGTACCACGTTGAATAAAAATAGAAAATAAAATCGAGTTTATCCACATTCTGTTTTTCATTATTCACTGGCAACCGATCAACCTTATGTTGTCTTGTCCATTAACAAATGAATGGTCAATTAATGGTTTCTTCGAAGCAAACAATTACAACGGTTTACGACAATCGTACAATACAAATTTTAAAGCGATAACCAGAACCTGGAATAAGGCTTTATTGATCTTTTGCAATTTTTTAATTTTCCCGATTTTAGAAACTTCGCACGTGACTCAAAGAGTTTACTTGAAATTTAGATGTGCACGTTTTTTAAAGAGATGGGCGATAATCAGAAATGGGAGCAATTTGATGAAGATGAAAAAATGATTTTATTAAATATGTTATAAAGCGGGGCGCTCTCAGCATTTTTAGACAAGGGCTTGAGACCTTCGCTGGCAGCTTTCCACCCCGTTGGCGGCTCCAGTCCGATGGAGTCGATCTGAAAAAGTTAGTACAAAACATTTTAAACATAAATGAAGCAGAACTGCAAGGCCAACAACAGTAACTTCAAAAACATCTCATAAAGAAACTGAAGGAAAAAACATCAAAACCAAAGGAGTGGGGATGGGCATTAAACATAAAAGTGAGATACGGGAAAAAATTTATAAATAACAGTCAAACGCTGGCGGAGGGAAATGAAGGGGGAAAATCCCTGGCTGAAGCTTCGAACAAGTGTTCTAACAACGCCAAATTCGCAAACGACCGAAATCGCAGGGATATAATGTCGTTGGTCACGGCCCTCGGGTCATAATATGCGTCTTCACGTAGCCCAACCGTAGAAGCAACTTTAGGAGCATAAGATCGATGTCAAACCGCTCAACCGCTCTCACCTTATGCAAAAAAGCTGGCGGCTAGAAGCGAAACGACAAAAAGGAGCTCGTACCTCATATCCAGCATCCAGAAGCGCGACCAAAGACCACAGAGCTTGCTTGGGGACTAGCTGCAAAAAAAGGTAACGAGTTAGATTGAATTTGAATGGAAGTCAACAAAGCATAAGCCAAACCTTGATGCATACAGAAGTCGAGGGCAAATAAGCTATAGAACCAGTGGAAGAAGATAGGCCAGAAGACGACGCTATCGAAGAAAGAAGTGAGACGTCCGAGTCGGAGGTAAGGTATCCATAAATAAAGCGATTAGAAGTTTGAAATAAAAGAGGTATAATAGAGTTACATTGGTTGAGTTGAAAGTTTGTTAATTGCAATCAACAAAATATAAGACTTGACATTTTTGCTTTTCTGGGAGAAAACTGAGCTTTTTATATTTTTCTCTTATCTCGAAGCCACTTTCGTTGAGTCATCTTCGGAGCTTTGGTCTGGGGTAGGTAATCATTGAATAACGCGTCGGGGTTCGGTTTTTGAGCACATCATTGAATTCGTTAAAAGAAATTGAGTCAACCGGCAAGCGTGAATCTTTGTACGGATGAAAATCAGCTTCAGAATCGAAATTATAGTCGAAAGTGACCGCGACTGCATTACAGAAATTCGAAAGTCATTCGCACGGTTGTTTCGCGTTGATTTTCCGCTCTTTTCGTTGAACTTCTCGAATATTTTTTCTATTTTAATTTTATTTTTCTGGAAATATTTACGTTAATAAATATTATGATAATAAGCGATATGAATCGAAAATCTAGTTTAGATTTTAAATTTTTGTGTGTGTCACCTTCCTTTTTGATCCGATATGAAAAAGTTCACAGCCGAAGTCCCGACCGGACAGCAATACCGACCGAAATATCCCTCAAATACCTGCGCTCTATTCAATATAAAGAATATCAACACCCGACGATACTGCAAATGATCGATTCTTAAAAATCACTTCCAATGTGTTCGAAAAAAATGCCGAAACAAACCAAAAAGAAGATTAACATCGTCGGTTATAAATTTTAAAGTAGATATATGGTCTAAATCATCCATAGAGACTTTTGATGAAGTAATAGCTGCAGAAATTCGGAAAAACTTTAAACTTTGCGTTGAATTGCAAATTGCAATTGGTCTAAGCTTAAATTGGTCAACTTTTTAAACCTCATAAAGAATCCAAACACACTGCAATAACGGAACATATACTAATATAGAAATCTTTCTGGATCTTTTACATCCTCTATGATTCGCTTTGTGGGTCGAAGTAAAATTTCTTTTTTTAAATTTCCAAATTCTGTAAATTCTTCGTACTTCAAATCGAATAGATAAACATGGGTATGATATAATTGACATATTTATTGCTTTCCGGGGACTTACCAGCCTAAATATTTTTTTATGGTCGAGGTGTGAGCAAATTCAAATTCTTCCGGAAGAGTATTTGAATAGAAAAAGTGTGATTTACATGATTGATTTCTATCATAGATCCCAAATTTTTGTTCGAGAATTTTAACCAAAGTTTTTTTATATGTTTGTATTTGTTTTCTGTGAGCAGACTGATTGGTTCTCTTGAAATTCAACCGAGTGGACTAAAATTATGAAAGCCTTTAAAGATTCTTTTCGTCGCTTTTTTCAATAAATCTCTACTCAATTAAACAAATCCCGAGTTTGATCCGAGGAATTTGAAAACTGAAGAAAACAAAACAGGTTGAGGTATTTATGCTAGGAAAATATTAACGTTCTTTTATTGCATAAAATCAAGCATGATAAAAAATAAGAGTGAAAAAGAAAAACGAGAATAAAATAGATAGAATTACAACTTGCACGCAACTATTTTAGAAGCGAAACATTTTCCAGCTTTAACACTTTAATTTCTGGCCAATTGATCTTTTGAAGCATGACGGTTCTGGTTGACTTAAGACCGGCGTAAAACGAAATCATGTTACTGGTTTAAAGAGGCCAAAGCGGGTGATTTGAAACTCATCAACATATTGACAGATCCGTTTATATGAAATCGCTGAACGGCGATTCAGACAAGTAAGGAAAGCCAGGAAATCGAGAAGAATGCAAATTTTGGCACTTCCCGACACCAAGGGTTGATGGGAGCAGTAGTCGTTTGATGAGATTTGAAAGATCATCTGGTCACACGTCCTGAGACACTTCAGGGTCTGTGCTACTCCGTGGCTGTGGAAGTGACAAATCGGAGAAGTGGAAACTTTACGAAAATGATTGTTTTGTTTTCTTTTTTCGTCTTGTCTTCCGCTCTCATCGAGAGAAGTAATATTTTGCACCAGAGACGAACTTTTTGTTTCTCAAACTCTCGTTTTTTCTTGCAGGAAGCTTTTCACCGTCCGAATTAAAGAATGTACAAATTCCCTCATTAAATATTTCCGAGTAACGTGTTCTTGTATCTGTTTTCGCCACGAAAGTATTAAAGACTTTATACCAGGTCTATGTCGAACGATATCTCACAATCCATACCCAATTGCATCCATACCACAATTTCTCATGCTGGCTTTGTTAACTTGGACCCATCCTTTGCAGACCACTTCAACTCCGAGTTATCGTTTCACTACACTTCTCATTCAGTTAATGATCATTTACACGTTCGAGTCTTACCTCGAATACACGGGGTTCCGGTGTTCAACGCAGACAGAGTTTTCTCAATACATCGACGATCGGGCGAATTAGATAATTTCGAGATGGGAGCGACATTAACGGTCCGTGAGACTTGGGATAACAGAACTAGTGCCATCAGCGAGTTACAGGCCGTGAATATTGTTCGAGGAAATGCTGGTCATATCACCTCGAAAGTTTTAAAATTGTCCGTATCCGAGCCTTCTTTTCCCGATGAGAAAGACGAAGTTGAGTATAATAAATTCATGGCGGATCAAGTTTACTTTGCGGAGCACACACTTTTGAATGAAATTCGACCAGCGTGGCGAATCATGGATTACAACCAACCGTTGTTGTCGCGACATCTTTGGTATATTGATGCTTCTACTGGAAAAATTTTGCAATCACAGCCGACGGTTTTGTTCGGTCACGGACGAGGGTACAAATTTGATGTTAAGAAACCGAAACCACCCAAAACTTCAATGGTCGATATCAACATCACGAATATACTCGCAAAGTCGCCGTACAATGATGGAAAAGGTGTCTATGGGAGAGACTTTCGGTCGATGAACACATGCTTTGCATATGTGTGTTCCAATTCGTCGAGCTATGGAAAAGAGAAGGCCTCGGAAGGGACATGCAATGAGAACGAAAGTATTTGCGTTGATATTACTCCTGGAATGAAAGAGGGGAAAGATTATTTTACGGCGAGCTATGATTTTGTCGTGAATGGAAGGTACATTGATTTGGATCGAGATTGGGATGCAGAAGGGTACGTTGATGGACGAATATACTTGTCATGGGACCGAGCAGCGATTATGGCTCCACGACTCGGAGTTAGTCCTGGCGGTGGATATAATATGGAGCTGGACGAAAAGAATTATTTTGGAACTGAGTATAATGACGGGTTTAATGAGTTCCAGGCGGTGTATTATGCCGATCTTCAGGTCCAGTATTTTAGGGAGTTGGTAGGCGATAACGATTTTTGCTTAATTGGGAGAGGATCCAACTGTAAAGCGAAGGATTCACTGCAGAATCGAGCTGGAACTCCTCTGGACTCCCCATTAGTAAGAAAATTATGTTAAAAACTTTAGACTCTATGAACTAATTTTTTTTTTTAGAAAATAATAACTAATCTTCAAACGGTCAAAGCGCATCCTTCACCAAATTCGCCTTATCCAGATCTTTTCACACAGTTGTCCAAAGGTTTAGGAAAGAACGCTTCGCATCCAATTCTATTTCGCGAATCGGAACCATACGGCGACGCATTTTATTCAAACTCTAATCGTCAAGTTCCTGGTCTTTACATTGTCACAAACAGCACCAAACCTGACGAGGTCGTTTATGGATTCAACGATACGAGAGATTGTACCAAAGGGAAATGTTTATCAACTTTTTCTACCATGTACGATATCATTGGTATGGGCCAAAATGACAACTATGACTGGTCCTTGAATGACTGTATAGTTATGCATGAGGTAATTAAAAGAAAATCTTAATTCTATTTTCTTTTCAACCTTTATTTTGCAGGTAACACACGCACTTATTGGTAAATTAATTCCAGATTTACCATCGTACGTATGGACCAAAGATGGAATGAGTAGTGATCCTGGTGCGATGAATGAAGCGTGGGCGGATTATTTTGGTGCTGCAAAGTGTGGAATAGCCAACTTTAAAGAGACGTACAATGGTCGACCACTTCGAACTTTGGTGAATACATTTACTTGCAGAAATTCTGTTGGAGAAATGCACACGGGTATGAATGTGAGGTTTTTTGTTTTTTTGTCGACTTATTTTCTGCAGATGGGCAAATATTCGGAGGAGCGTTATGGGCGGTTAGATTGCAAATTCCCAGTACCACCAACTTGAATTCTACGCATCAAATAGAATTTGACAAAGTCGTTCTCCGGGCGATTGCGCAAGGTCAGCCAACTGATCTTTTCGACACTCAGCTCAACCGGGTCCTTTCAATTCTGTCCGAACATAAGGTATTTTCCAAAACGGGAATACTGCAGTTTGCGAAAGAAGAGTTCGAAAGACGAGTATTGAAATGTGAGCGGGAGATGAATTATGATGGAACTATGGATACTACGTTTATCTTACCGACGTCTGCCCTGACACCAGCGAATATTTCAACGATGCCAGTTCAATTGTTGATCAAACCGAGAAAAAGTGACTGGGGATTTAAAATTGAGTGGAAACAGTATTATCAATCGCCAGGTACTATTTTTTTTGAGCTTTAATTGAGAATAATAATTATTGTTATCAGTTTTGGGGCAAGTTGATTTCGGTTATGCTAGAACGAAACTATCTATGTATATGTCAATTAATTGTCCGATACGATTTGTATCCTCGGCGAATTCGATCACGGCCCAAGCGAATTGCCCATCAGGAGCAACTGAGATTCCAGTAACGTACGCGACGCATGACGCAAAAACCAGTACTGGATACGTCGAAATGAATTTCTCACCGGGCGATCATGAAAAAGTATACTTATGGTTTGCGCACCACGTACCCGCATACATTGTGATGTATTCGACAACTCTCATATGGTATGGTTGGAATCGTGTGTGGATCATCTTTCAGATTGCGTTAGGAGGTTTTGGAGTTTTGGTTGGACTTACGTGGTGCGCATGGAGAATATGGGGTTGCCTGAGGCGACGGAGATTGGAGAAAGCAGCGAAAACGGAACTGGATACCAGTAAATCTTTGCCAATGATGATTAAGCGAGAAGATAGTGATACGTATCTAAACTCACTCGCGGATCGACAGCAAACAACACCTTCACCAAAATTCAAGGAGCTATTTTTACAGCCGAGTGTGGAGCATATTCGAAGTGAATCTCGCGCTTCGAAGTTGTCAGAGAAAGATCATGTCTCGAGTTATGCAACCGTGGAAGACGTACTGAGAGAAGAGGAGGATCGAAGGTGGAGCTTTTTGAACGCTGCGTCTCATGCTGCTCGACTAACGATTGTCAAAGTTCCGTCGCACGCCAGTCTCGTATCGCAAATTTCATCATCCATACCCCCAACTCCATTACCAGCCAAATTAGAGACAACAATCCCCCCTGTTGCAAAAGAATCAATTCAAAAGCGAAATCGGTGTTGCTGCAGTTGTTCAAAGCCGTCGCAATTTACGATTCAAATGGTGGTGTTTGTAATTATCTCCGCGGCGATCTCGGCTGTTGGAACAGTTGGATTGCTGGTTCCACGATTCCTGAATCTATGCCTATTGATTACATTCTTTTGTGCGATTGGAATATGGATGAGCGATCTTTCGGTATGGATTTGGTATCAAGTAGAAATGAGATCCAAATCGATCAGTATGCCACCAGCGAATTATGACAGCAACGACGACGCCTTACCAAACAACACCTCCATAACAGTCAACATCACAGTTCCAACAGCTGAACGAACGACCGCAGAAGCCAACTTGAAAGCGGCCCGATCTTCATTTGTAGCGAGATACAAACACCAGATATTTCTTGTTATATCCATTCTATTTCTCATTTCAAATGTTTGCGGGATACTGGTGACGAATACACACTCGATTTTGGTGGGGAAGAATAAGTTGGACATTGATCCGAGTACTCCAGTTCATGTTGTTTTCTTTACTTTGTATATGTTTGTTATGAGCGCTAGGATGTATTTTGTGTACAGATGGTGGAGGGTTTTGAAGGATTCTATGTGAAAAAAGAATCAATACATTGAGCATTGCACCACATTTTGTTTGTTTTCACTTTCGATAGCTTATTTAAGGATTCAGTGTTTTAAATTCCGAGGTTTTGGTACATTATTTTCGCAACCTTGTTGCTGAATGATGATGATCTGTTTCGATTCTTTGTTTAATGCTGAATTTCGTTAATTGAGACTTTATCATTCAAATTAAGCTCAAGACTCTTACTAAAAAAAAATCCAAATGTACGCAAAAGAAGCTACGTTCGCTGAAAAACAATAATTTCCAGGAAATTTGTATAATAAAATGTTTATTTAAAAATCAAAAAGTCCCTTCCTCAACTTCCTTCCTGTTCTCAACTTCTCCCTCATATTTACTAGACAACAAAGCAAGCGTATTTCCTCTCCTCCCTGGTCTAAAGTACAGTAACGTCCCTGAAGCAACCGCGCATAATTGAATCACGCTTTCAAATTGTTTAGACATACACCGATTTTCATCTCTTGAAAATACGCTGATATGAATAGTACTTTTGTGTTTTTATTTAGTTTGAATTTTTTAAAAGTTAAGAAAAATTTGTTTTCATTACCTTATTGCTGTCGCTATCGTCATTAGTACAACGGCTGCTTGGATACATCGTGCTTCAGCTGATAAAACTATTTGTGAATAAAATACGTTTTTTTTTCTTATATTGAAAAATGGAGTTTAGTGACTTACTTAATGTTGTTGTATATGCATTTTCGTTTGACTTTATACTCATAGCTGTTGCAAGTGGTGGTTCCTAATTCCGTGGTTTCTTTAGTAAGAAATACCGTATTCCTAATATTTGAAGTTACCTTGTTATCATATTCTACTACTTCTTCTTGTGAATCGAAATGTACATGATGCGCATTGAGCAAATTGTTATCCTTTGGTTTCAAATGTTTATCTTCCATTAATCCTTCCACTGCCGTCGTGGGAGAGTTATCAGAATCTCCAATCTCAATAATCTTTGGAATCTTAATAACTGGTAAACTTTCCTCTGCGCCTGCACCCATATTCAATTTCTCCACCACACCAGAAAAACTGTTTTGTTTCGTATTCTTCACACTTTCATTCTCATTCAAAACCAAAATAAACTGCGCTTCCAGTTCCGCTCGTGCTTCCGACAACTCGCTGAAATCCATTTGTAATTCTGATAACTCGTGGTTGAGCGATTTAGTCTTTTTGGTTAGCTGCTGGATGATATCATCTTTTTGTAAAACTTCATCTTGTTGGGATTCAATCTTTTCTTGGATGTTTTTGATTTCGGTTTGGATGAATTCTAGACCGAATTTTTTTGATGAGTCTGTTATTTGGGATCGCGCGGATGTCAAGAGATCTCGGAGGCCGTTGAGTTGTTGTCGAGAGATTATAAGCTCTGGTGATGAGTCGGACGATTCTGTGTCATCACCGCATAATAATTTTTCCACGAATAGTAATAAATCGTCCCGGTTCTGGCAAGTCTGAAGCAGTTGAGTAGTAATCGCCACTAAACTATTCTTCAGTGTTTCGATTATTGATTGAATCGTATTTGGTATTGTAGAAGATTCATTCAATTGTCGAATTTGCGATAAAATCGAGGTTTCCAATCTTGCCTGGAATTGCGTCAATTCGTAAATCAACTTTGTTTGAGTCGCTAGATACGACTTTTTATCGTTGGAAATTTTTCGAACTGCTTTTTCTTGCTGTTTGACGGCCAAATTTTCCGTACACTTTACAACCGCAGCTGCGGTCATGGCGGCTTCATTCTCGGCTTTTAATTTTATATTCGCATGCTCTGATTTCCCTAAACGTTCATTCAAATCCTCTATGACGATTTCCGAGTGAGTGATATCTTTTTGTAAACCAGCAATAGTCTGTAACAGGTCAGCGATTTTGTGCTGGAGCCGATCAATTACGCCTTCGTATTTTTGTTTAGAGTCTTGGTTTTTGTTGTGGATTTGAAAAATTCCTTGTCGATATCGGAGCCGATTCAGTTTCTGTTTCCCAGTAATTTCAAGAATTTTCGCTTTCATAGTTTGCAGTGCCCGAACTTTATCTCCTGTGCTGTTCTCAATGCTTGCGTTATTCTGTAAGTTGTTGTCCGGCGATTTTTTTCCTCCCGTGATAAAGTTTGCCGGTAACCTTTCATCACCAACACTCCCACCTTTCATCATAGCATCATTCTCAATAACTCTGATACTATTTTGCAAATGCGCAACAACATCCAATAACTGATCTTTTTCTTCTCGCAGAGATTGTATTTCGTTTTGGAGTTTTAAAATTATCGTATCGGTTTCACCATTTTGGGTCAAGTCATTTGTAGAGAGCCGTACAGCGGAGACAAGTGATTTTACAGAATTTACATAAGTTGCGGTTTTTTGGTTTGGGTCGTCGAGTAGTGAGTTGGACATTTTTCGGACTTGAACGGCGAGTTCTTCTTTATCCTCCTGTTTTTTTAAAGAATTAGTGTCATGCGTGCACGATCTTTTAAGTTTCAAATTTTTCTTTACCCTTAATTTTCCAATCATTTCTTGATGCTCAGCGATCTGATCTTTATATTTCGTTTTTAAATTTCGATTGATTTCGTTGAACTCTTCCAATTGTTTATGTAGTTCGCTGACAGTGTTTTCCAATGATTGTCGTTCTCCGGTTGTGTATTTTAACTCTTTTGTTGCTTTTGTTAAACTCTGCTCCAGAGATTGCTTTGCTGTGTTTAATGCATTGATTTTTTCCTTCATCGAAACTGAACAAAAACAGAAAGTTGAGATTTTTCAAATCACACATAAAGTCTCCAGTTATCCATACCTGCATCATCATGTGCAAACTGAAACTCTCGAATCTTCATTTTCAACTCTCTAACTTCCCTCTCAGCTCCCTCGCGTTTCCGAACTTCAACATCAAACCTCTCCCGTTCCTCATCGACCGACCGTTTCAAAACCTCCACCTCGCTCTGCAACTCTTTATTCTCAACTTCAAACACCTGTAAACTATGCGAAACTTGTGTATATTGTTGCTGTAACTGTTCATTTTGTTTTAACAGCGTTTGGCCCAGTTCAGATGCGAGTTTCAAGTCTCGTTCGGGGTTTTCGGTTGGATCAGAGCTGGCTAATTGGATTTGCGATTGTAGTTCAGGTGGTAATGTGATTTCTTGTGTACTTGCTTTTGAAAGTGTCCGGTCGTGGTCGGGTAGTATTGCAGAAATATTGCGAGTTATTGGTGCCGAGTATGTTTGTCTTCTTGTCATTGATGAAACCGTGGGGATCATTGATTTTTTACGACCTCGATTAGAGTTTGAAGTTGGGCGGTTGGTTTCTGTTGTTGTTGGTAGTTTGTCATTTGATATCGTTGCTAATCGAGTCCTGCCGAGTGAAGTTGGTGATTTTGGAATCTTCGAACTGCTGTTTGCGATTGAAGGAGGTGTCGGTGGAAGATCGTTAAGTGAGACTTTTGAAGTTAACGGAGCGGGTGATGCCAGTGCAGACGATTTCAAACTCGACTGTTGAGTTCGAGATTGTGGAAGTGGGATCTTGGACATCTTTAAATTATCTCCACTATTAATAAGACGATTTTCGAAATTTTTTTTTATCTCAATTGATTATTCAATCGTAAACTTGAATGATTGGATGTTTAAAACGGATTCATGACTGTATCTTACCAACGCAATCACAGGAAAAATAAATTATTCATTGAGGTAATCAAATAGATCAATATCCAAATTTTTATATTCTTCCATTTATTATTCATTTTTTTGATTCCCCTTCCCCGTTTAAATTATCATTGGATAATCACCAACTTTATCAAACTTTTTCAACCCCTCAATATCACTTCTCGTTAACTCTTCACCACTACTCTTCAACTTAACTACCAATAAATGTATCGATAACGAATTTTGTATGATATTTTTTAATAGCGATTCCAACGTCTACACACAGAAATACACACACACACACGCACGCAAATAAAAAAAAATAATGTTTGGTTAGAAAAAAAAAAAACTTGAAGTATGATGATGGGTTCGGATTTTTTTACCTTTAAGGTGTCTGGAGACGGGGATATCGTCGTTGACGATTTCTCAGTTTTTATAATTTTCTCCAACTTTAATTTCGAATTCGATACTAAAATCTTTGCCGTTTCCAACATCTTCACCGGCTATCACATCACAAAAAAAAAACAAACAATATAGTTAATCAACACAAACATTTTCTATAAAAAATAAAAAGAAAGAAAATAAACAGTAATGCTTACAGGTGCAATAAATCTCGATAAATATTCCTCGTAATCTATCCATAACGGACTAGCTAATCTCGCGAATAACCGGAACCGATTTAAATAGTGGAGTTTACTGGAATACAAATCTGTGGAATTTGTTGGTGTTGCGTACCCAGGAACATTCGATAACCCCGTAAACACCTACCGGTAAACAACCCCAAAGAAAACCAAAACATATTGGAAATTTCAATCTTGAAAAAAAAAATCACAAACGAAATAAAAAAAGTTATTACGAGTCTTAATCCACGACAATACTCGAATTTCACTTGTAATAAATCTCGTAATTTGAATTCCGGTCGTTTTAACGTTGCCGCCGGATCAACAGATTTACTCTTTTTCTTATTCTTCTTTTTGGAATCTAACGTCATTTGTTTATACTGATACGCTATAACGCTCGTTTCCAATCGCGTTATATGCTGTACATGCGTATCATACAAATATTCCAAATACCTAAGAACCGAAATGAAATTTCAAATCATACGGGGGAAAGAAAAACTCGCTTTTGGGTGAATACCATAAAACCATCTCAAACTCCCACTTTTGATACAAATCCAAATCAAATCCCAACACCAAATACTGTTCCATAACCCTCATTTTAAAACTATACACCCAACTCGACAAAAAATACGGTGAAAACTCGTCTCCCCCACTACTTCCCGTTCCTTTCTTACTCACACTCTTTACATTCCCAAACACACGATTCTGCAAAACTTCATCCAACTTCTCAACCTCCGCCTGCACAACTTCAAACTGCTCAACAACAATCTCCAACGCGTTTCTTCGTCGACTTTGATTCCGCAACATTGCGTCAATATACAATTTAACCAACCCATTGACTTTCACCGTGAAATTCTGTAACTCTTGTATCCCCAAATCCGCCTCAATATCCGTCGCTGTTAATTTGAAATAAGGCGGGAGGTAAAATTCAGATAACAAAATTCGGGCGAATTTTGTGATGGGGTAGGAGAGGATGTATACCGCTTCAAGATCCATTTGGTCATTGTTTGTGGTGTTTTTGAATATGTAGTTGTTGAGGATACTTCGTTCGTATACTGTAAACTCTTTTGGTTGTGTTGTTGGAGTGACAAATGGGTGATGTGGTTTCGCGAGGAAAGCTAGTAGCTGGGAAGGCGTCATTGTGGAGATTTTTGAGATCGAGTTTATAGTTGTGAATATTGCTGTGAATTGGGAGAGGGTTTCGGAGAGTGTGGGGAGTGGGATTGGTGATGCGGGGATTCCGTTGGAGGCGTGGAGTGTTTGTGAAAAGTATTGTGAGACTGCGTCAGATGTGTCGATCTCCGGTTGAGATTGGGATGAGTTTAGGGTTGAGAGGGATTCGAGGCATGCGGAAGAGAGTGTGATTGCATCGTCAAAGTTTCCCTTGTGGATTGCGTCACAGCAAACAAGTAGACTCTTTAGGAATGTTATCCAATTGATGACATTGTCCACGACACTAGATTCTGAGATTTCGAGAGTGTTTGATTCTGATTTCTGATTTAGATCGGAAATAGCGTCGTCGAGTTGAGCAACAAAGTCTAGAGTCTGGGACGACTTTATGATGGGAGACTGCAGTTCAAACAGCGACTCGATGATAAAATCCTCATCGTCAAAGATACTGGCAGTGGAGACGACCGAAGCGACTAAATCAACGGATTTTTCGATTGAGGAAAAGAAAGTGGTGAGGAGAGATGAAGGGAAGTGATCGGCAGGATACGGGAAGCGCGACGTTTCCGAGTAGAGGAACGAGTAGATGGTGGATTTTACATTAGAGCCATTGAGCCACAGAGAGAAGCATTTGCAGAGGGACGAGAAGATGGCGGGGAGCAGAGAGAGAGTAGCTGGGCCAGGCGGGGACAAGGGGGAGAGGACAAACAGATCGAGTTTCCTGTTGGCGAGGACGGCCGTGGAGATGGTGTCGTACAGGTCCAGCGAGTCCGAGAGCAGCAGCAGGGGAACGTGGCCAGCGGCCTGCGTCACCGCTTGCGTCTTGTCCACATACGCCCCTTCTGCATGCGCCATTCCTGTGAATATGGCGTTGCTAGTGCGGCTGCTGCTGGAGGGAGTGGGCCTGGTCGCGCTCAACAGTGTCTCTGTGGGAGTGCCCCCTGCTCTCGTGCGTGCGCTCAAGGCCCTGGCGTGCTTCGTGGCCTTCTCGTCGTTCTCTCTGTCCACGCTGCTGCCCTTCTTCGTCTTCGTGCTCGCTTCTTCGCCCCCCCTGGTCCCCGACTCTGTGCCGCTCCTGCTCTTCCGTTCCCCCGCTGCCCGCTTCAAGGCGTCCCTCCCTTCCATCCTCTTCCTCTGCTTCCAAACCATCGCCATCAACATCCCTCTGTTCTACGTTGCTACAAACCTGCTGCTCTCGATCCTCTCGCTTCCACTCCCTATCCTATACAACTACTACTCATTCTCTCTATCCCGTCTCCTCAGTCTCTATTTCGCTTCCTACTCTACTCTGGTAATCCTAACCCTCGAAGCAAACGTTAATTGGATCTTGGACACCTCCCCTCCTTTCACTAAACAAAACCGGTTTACCGTCCAGTATTTATCCACCCTCTTCAACACTCCGACTACACACGCCCCGTTATCCGTTTCAGGATCTCCAAAAGACTCGGAATTGTTGGATTTGTTAAATCAACAGTTGAAATCCACTACTACTACGACGACTACACACTCGGTTCCGACGTTAAAGTTGTTGTTGAGTGTGAAATATTACCTAAAATCCTCACCGAATTATACGCTCTTTTATGATTTGAAGGTTTGGGATCCGCTTTTGAATTCTTGTCTTTCAATTGTGGATAAATTGGAATCCTGTCTACTCTATACTCCTCAAGACCCTTCTCCTGGTCTTGTTGACGATACTCCTGTACCCACTTCCCCTACTAAACTCAAAACTGTGTCCTATAAACCACCATCCAAAAAGTCGTGGTTGGATTCCGTTATGGATTTGGTGTTTCCTGAGGATTTGCAGAGTATTAAGGATTCTACTCCTGATAACAAGAATGGGTTACCTGAATTATTGGTTTCTTCTCCTGATCCTACTTCCACTTTTTCGAATGTCTTGGGTTCGAATGTCTTGGGGTATGTGGCTGAAAAGCTTAATGTTGTAGAGAAGAAGGAGGTTCCTGGGCAGTTTAAAGAGTTGGAAGAATTAGTCTTATCTGTTGAAAGTATACCCATCCCTTTTTTTCGGAGTTTTTTTTTTCGAATACTAATTACTCTCTTTTTCTCTCTCCCACACTCTCACTTTCTTTTCACTCACTCACTCTCTTTCACTCCTTCACTCTCTCGCTCACTCACTCTGGGTCTAGTCATCACAACGTTGTTATTGGCTTCGACGACACAGGACAAGTACGGACGGATTCATACATATCTACCAGAAATCCTAGAATCCTTTTGTGCGTGTTTGATTGCCCTCGAAACCAGTTTCAAAGGATACGAAGGAAACGTTTCTGATCGTGTTATGAAAGAGCGATATTATTTGGTTCAAGGTACTCAACACGCTGTAACTATTTAAATCTTATTTCGTCTAAATTTACCAATTGACAGTGTTTCAGAATGTGTTGTATCGGATTGTGGTTACGTATTTTGATAATTTGGAGAATTATAAAGTATCGAAAGTTGTAAAGGATAAGGTTTTGAAATTTGTTTTGTTTGAGGAACCTTGATATCGAGGAGTTTTTTGTTTTTTTTGCTTTTGCTTTATCTTTTTTTTCTTAAAAAACTTTTGATTTAATTATTTATTGGAGTTTTGGAGTTGGTTTTGGATTTAATATAAGATGATCCATTTTTTTTTCCAAATTTCAGAATTATCCAATCAGAAAATAATATATAGTAAATGGAGAAAGGAGGTAAAAAGGGAGGTCGTAAAAAGTCTGGAGGAAATAGTAACCCTGGACCAGAAAAGAGTAATACAAGAAAATTGTTATCATTACAGTCTACTTAATTAGAATCTGTGAAAGGTGGGAGTGAGGATAAACATGCACAAGATGAAATCACGATTGAGATTTATGAATGTAAAATACAAGACTTGACTGAAAAATGGATGAAATGGTATCACGACTGTTTTTTTGTTTTAAATTGTTTTGATCTGTGTTTTCTTTTATTTCTAGCAAAGATAAATATGAAATATTGTTATATGAAAATGAAATGTTGAAAAAGTCACAAGCAAAATTTACCCATGATAAGGTATTATCACACCGTTCTATTTTGTTTTTTTTTCTTTTTTTTCCGCAGAAATCTAAAATTTCAATTTCAATTTCAATTTTTTTTTTAGCAAGATATCGTTGAATTTTTAAACATAAAAGTCGGCGAACACGAAAAACAAATCGAAATACTAGAAACCAACCTTCAAACCCTCGAAGAATCCAAACGAGAAATCGAATTAAAATCAAATATCCTTTTTTTACTCACCCAACTTTTCTATCAAAAAAAAAAATAATATCCTATTTAATCCTTAACATTCCATTCCTCCACAGCACGACCTAGAAACAACCACCTCCTTACTGCAATCCGAACTCGATTCCCTGCACACCCTCTGCGCAAAATACAAATCCGAACTCGAACAACTCTCCGAATTCAAATCCCAAAAAAAAGACCTTGAACTTCAACTATTAAAAAACAAACAATTATTGGAACAAAAGGAAAAAGAGTTCAAGGATACGGTACATTTAATGGAACGGAAAATTTTACAGGATAAGAATTTGATGAAGAAGGAGATGGTGGGAAAGATTAATGAGGCGGTTGCGAATTTTCGGAGGGTCGCTGATCAGCAGATGGCGGAGGTACAACCTCACTTTTTTTATATATATTGATCATGATTCCATGTGGAGTTTTTTAGACAACAAAACGAGCAATCAGAGAAAACCAAGCAATATCAACCCAACTAAAAAAAATGTCTGCTAAAACTATCGAGCTAATCTCTGAAAACGAATCATTATCCACAAAACTATCTAAACTGAAATTGGTGAATTTGGGATTGGAGGAGGAAAGTAAAGAGTTGGTGAAGAAGAATTTGAGGGGGCAGAGGGTTTTGAGGATGTTGGTTGAGAAGTTGAAAGGTAACAAAAGACCTCATTGTTTTGGGGGATGTGAATTTTCAAGTGTATTGATGATTCTTCTTTTTCGTACTCGGGTTGGGCTTTTTTAGAGAGTGATAAGATGTTGGAATTGGCGTATGAGATTAACGCGGCGGAATCAGAATGTAACCGTGATTCTGAAAAGTCGTCTTCAGAGAACCAACAACTTGAGAAACAGGTTCCGCAAGTTCCATTGGAATCAGAAGATACTGAAAAGGAATATCGGGTAGGAGTTGAATGGATGATTTTGATTTAAAAAGTGAGTCGACTTATTTTATTTGAAAAACGAAGGAATTGGAATCGAATAAGATGGAATTGGCCTTAAAGGTTGCAGAGTTTATAGAAATCTTGGAGGAGTTTGATATGACAACAAACCCTCAACTAGAGAATATAAAATACTTATCTGAACGGTACCAGTTTACAAACTTTTTTGAAAACTCATTCTAATATTTCCAATAATAGTGTTAAATACATCAAAGATTCTCTCGTAAACTCATATCTGGTATGAAAAAAAAATCATTTTTTTACAAAACACGCATTTCGATTTAAAATATTGAGAAATAACCTTTTTTTGTAGGTTAAATTACCACGAAACAGTGACGCAAAGTATTTATCAACATCACAATCCTCAACCCCTTTCCCAAAATCAGCATCATTCATAAACCAACAAACCAACACACAACCCCCACTTCCACACCCCACCTCTACTCCACCAAACCCCACAAACCCCACAAAAAACCAAAACAATGAAAGCAATCAAAATAATCAACCAATCCCTTACCACCCCGTAGAAATCTCTAAATTCCACGGCGCAAACGTCGACTTGAACCCAATATTCCGCGCAAAAACACCCTCTGAAATCCCAAACTTTGAATTAAACCAGAAAACAATCACCGCGTTACGAGAGTTTGAAAAAAGTAGAGAGAATGAAAGTGTGCCTAAATTGCAGAGTGTTGGTGTGCAGACTAGTGGAGTTTTTGGAATTGTGAGTTGTGATGATTTTTTAAAAAAAATGGGTGAAGTGTTCAAGTTGTTTAATGGTTTGATTTTTTTTCCTTTTCGTGTGGGTTGGTTGTTCTAGAGTACGGAAGTATTGTTATCTGAAGTTCGACCGTGGGGGAAATCTGCGAGATGTTTACCAAAGAAAGGTTTAGGACTTTATGTTCCGCAAATTCCAGCAATAAATAAATCAAGAAGCTAAAAACAATATACGAGGAATTGTATCTGAGTATTTTATTTTTTTTATCGTGTCGTTTGATTTAATAGTTTGTTTCACGCCAACGATCAAACATTTTTTGTGCCGTTTTACTGGTGAAGCATATTGAATCCAATTTTGTTTCCAAGAATTTCGGTCTGTGAAAAATAAACGGGGAATTATTTTAAAAAAAAATGAGGATATCTAAAACGTTACGCTTTTGAGTTATCGAAATCCCAAGTTCCAGAATCGTTGAAAGTTTTGATATTAGGTCGATTTTCCCTTGAATTAAATAAAAGTCAAAAAATTTCCAAATATATTTAAACCCCTCCCGCAACGCACCTATCTCGAATAGGTTTCATTAAAGTTGGTGTAGAAATTTTACATTTTCGAATTAAATCCCGAACTTCACGTTCATTAATTTCTCTTGATATAAACGGGTGAGATAGTAACTCTTTTGCTTTCAATCTCTGTAAAGAAAATAAAACAGAGATCATAAGATATTCAAAATCTTTGTCACCATTACCTTTGTCGGATCTTTCTTACAACACCTCCAAACAAAATCACGAAATTCTAAACTAAACGTTTCGGGTAATTGCGGTGGTGTAAATTTCGGGATTAGTGATATTGCTCGCATTGGATGAATATCTGAAAAAGGTGGTTTTCCGCTAAATACAGGTATTCAAATCAACACGCGGTTTTGCATTCGTGACTTGAAAAACTCACGTTGCTAATTCAATGGCTGTGATGCCTAACGACCAGATATCCGCCTAATGAAAAAAAAACAAAATTCAGTAATTACGGGAAAAATAGAACCAACGTACCATCTGATTGAATTTTTTCTGCAGAATCACTTCTGGGGCCATCCAAAACGGTGTCCCGACTATTGTATTAAATCTTACGTGACTAGTCATGATTTGCTGGCAAACTCCAAAATCAGCCAATTTCACGTTCGCTTCTCCAGTTAGCAGAACATTTGCTGCCTTGATGTCAAGATGAATCATAGATTGTTCATGCAAGTACGTGAGACCATGTAAAATTTGTCTAAGGATTAAGGATATCTGCGATTCAGTTAACGGACTAATTTGAAGCTAAATATCGATCAAACGGAATTATGTAAGTTTTTTTGGAAACGAAAATTGAGGATTTAGCAGTACAATGTCCAAACATGATCCAGCGTCGCATAGCTCCATAATAATCCATAATTTAGTGTCATGCACGAACGAACTATAGTATGTTACGATATATGGTGAAAATAGACCGGACATAATCCTTATTTCACGTAGTATATCGTCTATTTCTTCATCCGATTCTATGGTATTCCAATTAATTGTAATTTGGTGCTAATAATTTTCAGAATTTAACCTTCAAAATCTATAATCTTTATCGCGACTCTGGTGTTCGATGGAAGATAGATTCCCTCAAAAACCTGAATGAAAAAATATCAAAACACTCGAACTACAAAACCACACGCGTGAAGTCAAAATGATATACATCCCCATAAGAACCAGACCCGATCAGATCGATTATTTTAAAATCTGATTTTCTGAAGGGTGCTGTGACAGGCTGAAACATTCTTGACAACTTTGTGTGGGGAAAATTTTTTTAGCCATGGACCCCAGGCAATTGGAAATTGAACCCGACCATTATTATGAACCGAACGGTGTTCCTGTATTCAAACCCACATTTGAGCAATTCAAAGATTTTCACCGGTTCATGAAGAGTATTGATAAATTTGGTACAGATTGAAATTTTGGCAATTCCCCTAGTCACTTTCTCCCTAAACAAAATAAATTTTGTAATTCGTTGCTAATTTACGGTTTAGGATTAAAATCCGGGATAGTAAAAATCATCCCACCTCCCGAATGGCACGAAATCGCAAAACTCGACATGGCCGCATTGAAATCATTTAAAATTCGTAACCCGATTTCCCAAGAAATGTCGTCGTTTGGGTTACCATCCGGATGCTACCGGCAAGTGAATTTAGAAAAGGCGAAAGTTTATTCGCCGTCGGACTGGTTTGATGTTTCGAATTTGGCAGAGTATAAGGTTCCGTTGATTACGGATGATGGAAGGATATTTAAGCCGTCGTTGCCGAAGAAGAGGAGGATTTTGAAGAATTTTAAGAGAGAGGGTGATGAGTTGGTGAAGAATGGATCGGGGGTGGAAAAGAAAGTCAAGGTCGATGTCGAACAAGGTGACAATGTCAGGGCGAATGAAATACAGATACCTCCCGCAGCGGAATCAAACAATGCAACGACGAATGCTGTGAACACGGAAGTTAACCAGAATCAACAACCGGTAAATACAAAGTCGACGGAGTTGAACTTCAATCCAGAAGAAACCTCAAGATACTTCAGTGATGAATTCTGCGAAGCTTTAGAACGCACTTACTGGCGAAATCTGACCTATGTTGCACCATTTTACGGAGCGGATATTCCTGGAAGCATATTCGAGAAGAATAAAGAGAATACGTGGAATCCGGCTTGTTTGGACAACATTTTGTCGAATATCAACGTTGAGTTACCTGGAGTCAATAAGTATATTGCATTTTTTCGTTGATTCATACTTCTATTCATTAGTTTGATATTTGCGGATCAGGCCCTACTTATATTTCGGTCAATGGAAAGCGACGTTCTCATGGCATTTGGAAGATCTAGATCTGTATTCAATAAAGTATGATTTTATATTGAGTTTTATTGATCTTCACTAATTCTATATTCCCTTAACACAGTTACATCCATTTCGGCGCACCAAAGCACTGGTATGTCATCCCACCAGAACACAAACAAAAATTTGAGCGGCTTGCATCAAGTAACGATATTAATATCACATTTTTTTAAGCAATCTGATGTTTTTATTATACGTAGGCATTTTTGTTGACGATGCACAACGTTGCTCCCAGTTTTTACGTCATAAAATGTGTATGATTTCGCCTACACTTTTGAAAAAGCATGAAATTCAAGTCCACAAGATGTTACAGCGTGCTGGAGAGGTCAGATTTTTTTTTTCATGCGCTTTCATATATCTTTTACGTTAACTCATTTTACTTAGTTTGTAGTCACTTATCCCAATGGTAATAACAAATAGAAATTTCTTTGAAAGATGTATAAGAATTGTTGATTAAAATTTGATGTATAGGTTACCATGCAGGATTCAACCTCGGATTCAATTGCGCTGAATCAGTAAACTTTGCCTTAGACACATGGCTCGAAATCGGAAAACGGGCGAAATATTGTAAATGTATCAAAGACAGCGTGCGATTTGATTTCTCCTCGCTTTTCGATTCACAAGCGCAAATTCCTCAAGAAATCACAGTTTCGTCAACTGAAAATACGTCACAAACAGCGGAAAGTATTCCAGCGCCAGTGAAAAACATCAAGAAGAGTATATTACCAAAAAAGCGATTAAAGGCGATTGCGGGTGCAAGTCAGAGGTCGAATATATGCATTTTGTGTCCTGGAGACAGTTTGGAAGATTTGATTGAGACTGATTATGGAGATTGGAAAGCGCATCGCAAATGTGGACTCTTTGTTCCAGGTACTTGTCCTTTTTTTATTTTTCAAACGAGAACGAGCAAGTAACAACAAACTTTTTCCGTGAAAGAAACATCGATTGTTAAAAGTGAAAATGGAGTTGAAAGGGTGATCGGAATCATGAATATACCAAATGACAGGTGGAAGCTGGTATGATATATTTATACATCGTTTCTGTAAAGTTGTGACGTGTAAGGTGTCTTTTTCATAGAAATGTGGGATTTGTAAACGAAAACCAATCGAAAATGGGAAAAATATTGGCGCATGCATTCAATGCGCAAGAGGACGATGTTTGAGATCATACCACGTTTCTTGCGCCGTTACTGCAGACATTTCAATGGTTGAAACATCTGAGAACGGAGAAAATCCGTATTGTATATGCCCGCAACATTCTGGAGTTAAGCAAACTGAGAGGATGAAGATTATGAATGAGAATGCTTCCAATTTGCTTTCACCGGGTGTAAAAGTCATCACTCGAGTGTGAGTTTTGTCGATTCCTCAGTTTGCATATTGAGATTTGATTTTTTCCTTGGTTATTAGGAAAGGAACTGCTTTTGAAGGAACAGTGAGTGAGGTCAATTATGAGAGTCAAAGGTAAGTTAGAATATCTGTCATTGATTCTCAATTTTTTAACCTGGTTTTTTATTAGTTGCAATGTGATCTGGAAAGCAGGGTAGGTGATAATACCAGAATACAGTAAGTGATCTAACCAGAGAATTAGAAATTCAGGAATTGTTTCATGGAATCATTTGAAAATTGTCAAAGAATAATAATGACAGCTTGTCAAAAATATGCTCAGAACCATCATCAGAAAATACTCCAGCAAATTAGTCCCGCAAGCTGCCAACAGAGAGATTCCTTGGAGTCCATCGCAACAACCTAAAGCCTCGGCTATGCTTGGTCCAAGGTTTTGACTTTTAATTTGCTTTATTTGCTAGAAATTTAACGATTATTGTCAGATTTGAACAAATTCATATGGAATTGCAGGTTCATGATTTTACAGTCGATAAAATGGAAGCAATAACTTATAAACTTCATAGCCGAATCCAGTAGCAGCAATTGACTTGATAAACGCACAACCAATTCACACTGTCACCAAAAGAATTGTCTCCTGTGATGGAGGTATCGTTCTTTATTACCGCAGCGAATTATGCAATATTGACGATTATCAATTTTAGGAGGAGGAGCTTTAGGACATCCCAAAGTCTACATTAACCTGGTTTGAATTTCATTTCCAAAGCTTTTACATAAATTAACCGAAATTTGTAGGATAAGCACGACCCAGTTGCGTGTGGTATTTGAAAATAATTGAAAACTGGAGCGACAGTTATGAATGATGTGTAATGATATTTTTATTTACAGGATATTGCGGAACAAAATACCAACTTTCACACGGACATCACCACCATTAAAAAACCACAGGTTTTTTTTTTGTTAGATTTCTCCCTCAATAAAAGCGACATTTTTATGATTCTGAATCTTGCAAAAACTTCCTGATTCGTTGTTGAAGTTCTGATTTTACATTATCAGGAATCTTTCCTGTTGGTCGACGCATGAGAAAAATGTGTGATGAACTACACAGGTTCTTTCTAAATGTTACCTCTTGCGTATGTTGTTAATTCCTTCACCAAATCATCAGCTGTGACTTGATCCAATCCACGACTTTGCACAATTTCTGCAATGAGCAGTTCAAGAGAAAGTTTCAAACTCAAAGTAATCTTAGAAATACCTTTGCATCGAGCTTTTAAATCTTCTCGCCATCCGGACTCGATTAGTTTGGAACGAAGCAATTCCTTTAGCCTTTCAGTCCAGAATTTGTTTTCAAAATGACGATAAAACACTTAATTATAATCTACCTATCCTTTTCGCCGGACGCAACCAATTTCTGGTCAATAGACTGTCGTTTTCTCCTATGATCCATGCAACTTTTGTCGAGTTTATCTTTCCGGCTTTGACGTGTGTGACGAAAAGAAATATGTTGCGAACAATCACCGTTCCCAAAGTCCCCCTCTCCTTCGGGCCAAATCCCGCCTCCGGTCCAATTCCCTACGCTGTTTCGCATGCTAAACATCACTCCCATGGCTACTACCCTGCCAAATCTGCTTCCTCCGGCCAGGCCATTGCTAGAACCTCCTTTGTCGTTTGTGAGTCAATTTCACAGTCATTCTTCATTTCCAATCTCTTAATTTCAACTACAGCTCCATCTCTTAATTCAACCGTTGTTTCCTTGCAAAAAAGATACTATGCAGCCCGACCTGTTCCATTGGAAAACTCAAATTCAAGTTCCTACGCACCACCCGATCAAAGCAAATACAGAAAAGATCCAAATACCTACGACGACGTCAGCGCAAAAACCTTCAACTACTTCCTTATTGGATCCTTAGCAGGATTGACCGCCGTCGGAATGAAAAACTTTGTTGTTGATTATGTTACTACTCTTTCCGCTTCAAAGGATGTTTTGGCTATGGCTAAAGTCGAAGTTGATTTAACTACTATTCCGGAAGGCACAAACGTTGTTTTGAAGTGGCGTGGAAAACCAGTTATGATTCGTCACAGAACCGCGGAAGAAATCGCCGAAGCAAACTCTGTAGATTTGGCTGAACTGCGACACCCGGAAACCGACGTTGAACGTACTAAAGATCAAAAATGGTTGGTTATGTTGGGTATTTGCACACATTTGGGTTGTGTCCCAATTGGAGATGGTAAGTCAAGTAATTTGGCAAAGATTTTCTTCGATTAAATTAATCCTTTAATCTATCTTCAGCTGGTGAGTATGGAGGATGGTTCTGTCCTTGTCACGGGTCTCATTACGACATTTCTGGACGTATTCGTAAAGGTCCAGCACCATTAAACCTCGAAATTCCTGAATACGATTTCAATGAAGACAAAACGAAAGTTGTTATTGGTTAAATAAAATTTTTTAAAAAAACAAAACATTTTTGTCACTAATTGTTAAGCGCAATTGCTTTCGCCAAATTTTTTAAAAGAGCGAAGCGTAAAAGTTCAAATTTCTTCAAATCCTTGTGTTCTTCAATTTCCAACACATCCTCCAGGCATCTCATCAACTCATACGTATCCTCAACTTTGAATACGAACGATTCGATTAATAATAGCGGAAGTGCGTCGAGTATGAGATTGATTTTAAACTGATCTGGTGATTTGTTGCTCGTAATTAATAATATCAACTTTTCCGCGGCGGCCTCAAAGTTCTTTTGCTGGTAGTTTTCAAAAAACTCGCAGTAGTGCAGTAAGAAGATCAGTTTATCGTCGGCAACATTGGACGGTAGTGATTGCATCAATTGTGTGACCGGAGCAATGTCACCTGTGGAGCGGAATTCCTCGAATACTTTCTCAACTATGATCGAAATACGTTTATGTTCACCTGCCATCGAATAGTGTGAAATCGCTTCCGGATAATTGTTCGATTTGTAGTAAGAATGTGCAAGGATAGAGTGAATCGATTTTGCCTGTTCATTCATCCCCATTCGATCGCAATATTCGATAGCTTTTTCAGCGTGCTCGATCGGAACTCGAACAACGTAAGTTTCCATCAATTTACGACCATACCTCCCGCACAGCGCAAAATAATCGAGCGCAATCATCCATAACTCTTCGTTAGAAGCCAAATCAATCGCATAATTCGCCAAAAACCAGTCTCTCATTTTGATCTTCTGGTC
Organism: Nowakowskiella sp. JEL0407; assembly: GCA_027600645.1. Taxonomy (NCBI): domain Eukaryota; kingdom Fungi; phylum Chytridiomycota; class Chytridiomycetes; order Cladochytriales; family Nowakowskiellaceae; genus Nowakowskiella; species Nowakowskiella sp. JEL0407. The sequence goes on along the minus strand of JADGJK010000016.1, from coordinate 59,933 downwards.
GCTGTTTGTAATCTCCGTCCATTCTGTTCCCATCGTAATCATTCCATTTCCGAATCGAATAACTTTTTCCAAAAGATCACTCAAGTGAGAAACTAACCAACCGTCAACTTTCACGGACTGAGAAAGTGCTGATGTGATATCAAACTTCAGTAGTGATTCGATCATCAATTCGTAGTTGGAATCTCGGTTAATTTTGTCCTCAACGAACTCGAACCATCCCTGAATATCGTAACAACTAGATTCCGGTCGAGAGAAAAACGCGATCGCAGCTATCGACTCCATCCAGGTTTCCGAAGTGGAGAGAATAGTTTCTTCGTCGCCGTACAAGATACAAAGAACTTTAAGATACTCTTCAAAAAACTCTACATCTAATCCGAGCTGATTAAGCTTCTGAGCTTGATGCTGAATCCTTTCTCTCCAAACGGTGTTCTCACTCTGATATTCTGCTGAAGTTTGGAAACTAGACCACCGAGGAATCGTTTCCATGAAATTGATAAGTACAGACGGAATATTTTGATCATCGTTCGGTTCGTTAGTATAATACGCAGGTAATTCTTTAAGCATCGTGATGGCGTGCGCAAAATCGAACCGAATAGTGCAATTGAACAAAACCGGCCAAAAATCTGGATGTGTGTACCGTTCGGATTTTTTGTTTGCAATCAGTTGTACTCTGTTTTGATCGATTGCGTCGTGTTGATTTAACCATTCCATTAGTTTCTCTCCTATCGGTTCGTTGGCTCCGTTTGTGAATAGTATTTCCGACATGTGCCAGACACTACTAATCATAGAGTACGTCTCGAAGGTAGAAGAACTTAAATTTTTCGTTTGATTCACCATCAAATTGATTTGATGTCGATATTGTTCGAACGTTCGAGTAAGAAGTTCACGATCAATTTCAGATTCATTCAACTTATTCAACTTTGTGAAAATTGCAAAGGTTTCTTTGATAAATTCCAGTTTAACGTTAGGGATGTCGTGCCATTGGTAGATTGAAAGTGTGGTGTCTTGGTCAAACAGCGATTTGTATTTCGAATGTGCGACGACGTTCTTTGCACACGGAAACACAGTTACGTTACAACCGACCGGGGAGAGTGTTCCTCTTAAAGTTCTGTTCTGAGCGAGAAGTTGGTCAATTCCGCCGTTTGGACAAATTCCAAGAAATGCAACTTCTGCCATTTGAACAATTTTAGTTGTTGACTTGTTCGCGATCAAACATCACAGTATCATGTATTGATCTAATATTATGCATGAGATATATTAAAACTAAAGTTAATAATAATATTATATAGAAGTATAGTGATAGTGTTTCAAACTATGATGATGTTGTTTTGTTCTTTAAGGCCAATGATTGATACCAGATAGAATATTGGTGAACTTCAGGAGCTTCGTCCCAGTCAATGTAAACTCTAGGTTTTCCCAGCGGATCCGTGAGGAATTTTTTGTAAAACTCATCGACCAGCTCCGTATACCGTTTCGACTTGAAATAAGCGACCATTCGTTTTGATGATGGTAGAATTTGATCCTCAGCGTTCCAGCTAATAATAATAAGTTTGATTTGAAAAAATTTTGAAAGAGGAATGACAATCAACTTACATTTCTGGATTCCCGCTGTTGTCTGTGACATGCCCGAACAGAAACGCCCATGACACGGCCGCGATTCCGTGTTTTCGTATATCTTCCATTAGGTTAGACTTTAACGCTTTGAAATATCCTTCAAAGGCTGGGTTTATGAAGCACCAATTGCTTCTTTCGTAAAAGTACGCATTCGAAAAGTGCTCCGGGCAATTCATCAATCCGTCTCGATCTAAAATAGAACAAAATTAGCAAATTGCATGAGAATTCTGATATTTGACGCATACTTTTTCGTTTCGCTAAGTAATAAAGACTGTTTGTGAACTTTTCCGCGACTCCCAGTCCAGGATGTTTCTGTGCAGGTGCAGGAGGCCGATCAACGGGAAATTCTTTTAAAGGATTTTGCATTCCGAGCCACTCAATACTCGTAACTTTGAGTTCTTTGGGTAGCCAATGATCAATGAACATAAGCACCCGTTTCGCATCCGCCGGAGACAACTTGAATTTGTGCTGGACCGTATTCGCAAATCTCGGGTGGTTCTTAACGGTACTGTTGATGCTTGATTCAGTAACACGACGTTTGAGTTCTTCATGAATTCGGGAGGTCGCTGTTCCATTTTTATTTAGTTTACCGTTACCCATGCTAGAATTTCGAGGTTCAGCGCTTGTATCTTCGTCACGAAACCGTATCAAGTCTTGATATCCCTTTATATCGCCGTGAATAAGATTATCTTTTCGTCGGAAAAATCCATCTATTAGGTAATTGTTCTCGTTCACAACTAAAGCATTATCTTCATGTTCACTCGAAGTCCCTTCCAGTAATACTTTGTCGGTTAATGTCATCCGATGGACAAATATGTCTGAAGTATCCAGCACCAATCGAGGATGTTTAAATCCTTGAGCTTCCAAATCATCCAACAATTTCGTCTTTCTGAATTCCTTCAGAATAAATTCGGTAGAGTATTCAGAAAATATTCCGGTATTTCGCGGGGATGCGAGAGGGTCTTCTTCGAATCGAAAATCATCGTTGAAATTAAAGAGCGAGAAAGAGAATTTGGGAAATTTTAGTTTCATTTTTTATCGAAAATTTTTGGGGAGATGCCAAATGTATTTATAGTGAGAATACGTGGATGCTGTGAAGATACTGTGTGGCTATATTTTTTCCGGGTTTGAGTTGGAGTTCTGCTGAGCAGGGAACACATGATACACAGCCTATATTTATACATTCCCTTTTAAACTGTAATAAACTTTAAAGCCTGATATTGAATCTAGTATATGCCAAGATTTTCAATTTGTTTTAAATGTGTTAGACCTTTTTTCTTTCTAAAACATCTTTATTGCCAGATTAAAACTTGGTTAAATTGAATTTGAAGAAACAGACTCTGATTGTTTTCGAACTACGGGATCACTCAGCCTCAATTCGCTGTGACGGCTAAACCACTCTGCGCTTGCAAAACCTTCGCATCGGGAAGCCCTGCAGCCATGTCTCGCTTTAACATATCTTCCCACATACTCTTCGGGTATCCTGGAGTTGAACCATCGTTCCAAGGTCCAATGTCTCTCGTATCGCATCCGCCGGTGCAAGCACACTTTCCTCCATACATTTCTGGAAGTGATTCCGCGTCAATCTCCTCCAACAATTGCTTCTGATACGATGATCCGATGAGAGAGATTTTATTCAAGGTATTCTCATCCAAGAAATTTCTTATAACTGCCCAAATTGTGGTAAACAACGTCGGCGCGTTAATAATAAACATTCGACCAAGTGTTTCGGGATAGTAATCTTGAGCGATTTGAGATAATTTTTGCACTATTTTTCGAACGTTGTTGAATTCCGAGAGTTTAACTCCTTTTAAATCCAATATAGTGCAGCATTGTTCGATGTTGGTTCCTTTTTTGGCACTGCAAGCCGGTAAACGATATCTTTGAGTCTTTTCATATTCGCGAACATGATATTGCATCACACGATCGATATTTGTAACGGACAACAGTTTCTTAACGTCCAAGTTTCCAAGAAACTCGATGTAAATTGGTCGACCTTGTTTGTCCGTCTTGTGGTAATAACGTGGGTAAATTTTTCCAACTTCCAGACGTTCTCCATATGCAAACGAAGCAACAATCTCTTCGACTTTAAATTCTTTTCTCCATGCCTCGCAATCCAGAAACATCTTTTTGGATTTGGGGATATCAAACTTGCGAGCCCTTAGAAATCGAAGGAGCAAGAAATCGTCATGTCTTTCGGCATCAAATGCACCGGCATCTTGCAATTCTTTTTTAAATTGCTCCAATACTCCTTGTTGATTTGGCGCAACTGACATTTCGTAACTTCAGAGACAAAAAAAATTGATGTGGGAAAAGTTTATTTGGGATACAAATGAAGTTTTTGTTTATTGACTCGTGATTGGTTGAATTCTTTGTCTCTCAAGCTTGCATATTCGCTTGATTGATTAACAATTTGTCAGTATCAACCGATATACTTAGAATTACAAGTAAATGTTCAATCACCGTGTGCTTACTCTAAAGAAAACTTGGATCAAGTTGCAATTTTTTAACATTTAGTAATTCGAAATACGTAATCAAGACTAATTTTGGTTTTATCTTTTTATTAATTTTTTTTTCTGTAATCAAATCTATCACCATGGATTTTCTTTTGCATCCTCATCTCCAAACGAACAATTAATATATCCATTGCTTTCTCCTTCGACTGCAATCTCTTTAATCTCTTTCTTCGAATTTCCTTTGTTCAATTTTGGTGGTGGTGGAAGCACCGGAACTTCCGCTTGTTTGTTCGTTGAAATTGTTGGGGGAGCTGTCAGTTTTACTTTGGGAACTGGAGGAGCCAATTCCTTTTGTGATTTTTTCGGAGGTATCGAGTTGTGTGGTATCGGCTGAGTTTGCGATGATTTTGGTTCTATTAGCTCTGTCTGCGAGCTAAATTGGAACGATATCTCGCTTTGTCCCTCCATTAGCGTCTCGATGTTTTTCTTCTTTTCCATTGGCTTTATATCTCTAGTATTTAGTTTTAGTGGTGTTTCGATAGAAAACTCTGGTACAACATCAATGTCATCATTTAGACCCATCGCCGCAAGTCCTTGTGCATATTGAGCACTACTGGCTCTCCTGATATGGGTGTCGTTAGCAACTATGGGTAGAGTTTCTGCAATCTCCGGATCACTCAAATCTAAATTTTGTTGTCGCACGTATCCGTGATTACTCGCTCCTGTTAATTTATCCGTAATCATTTTCCATACTCCATTTTTATTACTGTGAGAATGACTAACAGAAGGTGGTGCCGTTCCTGCTCGATTATGTGGAGGGAAATTAAGTTTCGGTGATTTCGCGTTATAAAGTTGTTTCACATCAACGACGTGGGTCATTTCTATTTGTTCAGATTTCAGAGATGTTCGTTTTACTGAAGAATTATTGTTATTTTGGATTTGAGCAGATATTTTATCCAAGTCATCGTCGTCATCTAAATCTTCTGGATTCGGCATTGCGTTTTTCTTATTTGACGTTGGTGTAGATCCGTGAAGAATGTTTCCACCCGATTCGGCGAGTTTTTTCGTAAGTTCTTTCAATTTTGTGATTTTTAGTGAGTACTGGAACAGCAACGCAACTCCGCCTACGATTACTAAGAAACCGATCAATATCGAAATTCCTGCAATTGTGTTTGCCACTGGGAATCCACGAAACAGAACGGCGGAACTCACTAGAGTGGCCGTCGTAAAGAAAACGTAGTAAACAGGGGTAACGATTGCAGTCGAAAAAAGATTTAGCGCTTTGTTTAAGAAATTAATTTGTACGAATGCGGTGAAAATTACGAATGCGAGGAGTGGGTAAAGCTGCCATTTTGCGAATTGATTGTCGTCGTTCCAGTGATTAAAGCTGTATACTATCGAAGAGCCGAAGCCTTAAAGAGTAAAGAAATTTTAATTTTTTTTGGTATAACGATGATCAACTATTATATTTGTACCTTGCGTACTGAGAACCAAGTATGAACCGACAAGGGAGCAAATCGAAATGTAAACAATTGGATGTTCCGTGCCGTACTTTGGACTGGCGTAGTAAATTAGATATAAAACCGTGCCCAAAATTAATATGCTGTAGGCAAGAAATCCTGAAGGTTACAAAAATGATTAATTTTTTTCTCCCGGGAATCCCACAAATCCTTGCTTACCTGGTGCAAACACATAATAATAAAATTCATGCAAAGTTTCTGTCGAATTTTCTCCAGAAGCATTAAAAACAATAATCAGAGCTCCAAATAATGATTGCGCACATCCAATCTTGCCAGAAAAATTCAATTTTTCGTTCAAGAATATTGATGAAAGTACGGCACTAAAAAATAATCAATCGAATTCAGCTTAATCCTAGATCCTTCGATATTCAAATAACATACCTAATAACCACACTTAATGCTCCAAGAGGTGTAACCAAAATTGCGGGACTAAACGCATACGCTCCAAAGTTTGCAGCTTCTCCCAACGCCACTAATCTTACACCATAAGCATCATTCAAACACAAAATTTTTTTTCACGTACTTAGTGTCATTCCGAGCCACCACATTGGGGACTTCAAGTACGCATGTCCTTTCCCTGCTTCATGACCCAAAGCATTCGTATCAAGAAGACCTCGCTTCTTAAATATAAAACTGCTTCCAATGAAAAATCCCGACGTAATTGCGAGAGTTAATCCGACGACACTGTATTTGTTTTCGTGTGTGCTGGGAATATCTGTTTCTGCTGTTGAATTCATTTTTTCTCTGGGTTTGAATGTTGTAAATGTTCAAGCTCAAGGATTAAAGGATTTTCAACGTTCAGGGTATTTTATTGGTATCTTTCTGATGGCAACAATGTTAGAAACAGTGGATCATGGTTCCGGGAATTAAATATTGTTAGTGCTTACAGTTACGCAAAGAAAAACAATTACACAAAGAGATTGAGAGGTTTAATATAAAAGAATGCTGATTTACAATTGCTCAGGGGAGAGAATAAACATATATATCTTGTATAGCAATTTAAAGAGGTCTACAATACTGCTTATTGGATGGGAGACGTGTATTGGATTTTTGATCGGAGGTTTTTACAATTAATTTAAGGATGTTTCTGTGCTTCGAATTGAATGAGAATAAAACAATTTGCGGAAGAACAAAATATAAAATCATAATCTTACAAAAGAAACGAAATGAACAGATAGGATACCAAAGTGTTGCTACAATGTATTTTCCTATTGTTGCAAACGAAGCCAATTATAAAATCAAAAGGGTGCTTGCCGAAATTTCATTTAAATGCATCATGAAAATATATTTCTTAAGTAACAATTTTAACGTAAATAGCTTTTATGTTCGAGCTTATATCTCCAAATCATCTTTCAATAAATTTCCACCCAACTGAACTTTTTCTCCCGGCTTGAAAGCAGGCATTCCCAAGTACGGACAAGTTGAACACCGAAACGCATCTCCCAGATAGCACTAAAATACATGATTAAGTACCAAATTTTTTAAAAAAAAATAAATAGATCAAGGCTTACACTTCCACAAGATGACGTTACAACAGCAGTTGATGGTTTAGAAACGACCTGAGCAGCCTTTTCCTTTTCTGCCTCTGCAGCTTCAATTTCTGCTAAACCACATGAGCAGTTTTTGCATGCCTTCTTTTTTCCAACGGAATTTGGAGAACAGTCTAAGTCCGATAATTAATTCAATTTTTGGATACTTTGTGAGTGGAATATACGTACCTATAACTGGCTTTATCAAATCGTCCTCAGTTAACAAATCGGAATCGTCCGCAATCAAATCTGATAAATCGTTGTCCGTGGCAGCAACCTTCCAAATCGTTGATTTATCATCTACAGATATGAAATGACAAGAGATTCAAATTCAAGGTGAGCGGACTTACCTGATGCAGGTTTAACAGACTTCTTTGCAAAAGACAATGGAAGTGAAACAGATGCACCGACTTCATAGTTTGGGCGTTTAGCAGTAACAGATATTTGCGCTACCTTTCCCTCCAATGACGCAGCATCTTTGATTGCTGGAATCCTTTGAATATCAGCGAACTGTAATAACGATATACTGGTTGCTTTGCATTCTATCAATCCGGCGAGTTTCAAGTCCCTAATAAGCGCTGCATACGACCTTAAACCAGGGACAGTATTCGCCTTATTGTCATTCTCATCAAGCAGTATTGGTTCGCAAATATGAACATATCCGCCCGGAACTACTGAACTGACAAACTTTGCGAGGAATTCTTCGGAATGCGAGTAAACAAAGGGTGAAATGGTACCCGAATATATCGCTGCAAATTTAGAGCTCGCAAGCTGGACTGTTGAAACAAATGAGGTGGCAAGGGAAATTAGTAATATGAATGAAACGTACCGGATAAAATCCTGTCCCATTGCTCAAACAGAATCTCGGTAGGATTATTCTCTTTCAAAATCTTTACTCTAAACGCGGTCAAATCGTTTGCGGAAGCGAGGGGATTTCCGACGAGGAGGACAGACATTTTCTGGTGATGGGATTTGAAATTAGACACGTTGTACACAGATTTGAAAAAAAGAAACATCTTCCACACATGGCTTCCGCACTGGAAAGAGCACTAGCAATCGCTAAAAAATTGAGCGTTGCGAAACCTACCGACGCTCCTGAGCGAAAAAGAAACTGGGATGATGGTGATAGCGCTGACGGAGAGTACTATAACGATCGTAATTCCAAAAGAACGTTGAATGACAGAGATTGGGACTCGAGAGAAAAAGAGAACGGCTCAAGTCGTACTCGTCACGGTCTCGGCAGCTCGGAAAGTAGTTCTTCTCATTACGGACCAGGAGGAATTGACAATCGAAGCGGATCGAAACAAGTTGAAGAAAAGTATCCTGCGAATATGGTATGTATCTATTTTTTTAATTAACTGACTTTCGATTTTTTTAACTTTACACAAGGTGGGTTTGATTATTGGCAAAGGTGGTGAAACTCTCAAGATGATTGAACGACAATGTGGTGTAAAACTGCAGTTCAACAATCAAGGTAATAACGATTGCAGCCCTTTAATCTCGAAATATTAATAAAACTATTTTTCATTATGCAGAAGATTCCTCAAGCGAATATAAAGTTGCCACCTTAATCGGAACATCAGACGATATCGAGAAAGCAAAACAAATGATCAGCGAAATTGTGGACCGAAGTAAATCTGGAAAACGTAACTTGATGAACACAGATCCTAGCAAAGCGACAGTTTACATTGAAGTTCCGGCAACAAAAGGTATTTTTAGCAAAACTCAGACTTGAATTTAAGATTAATTAACGATATTATTAGTTGGACTTGTAATTGGTAAAGGTGGAGAAACAATTAGAACCTTAGAACTTCAATCTGGAGCGAAGATGGCGGTTGCGACAGAACCACCTCCAAACGTTGTTCCACCGCCAAACATTAAATATGTTACTGTTTGTGGAGATGATATAGCTATCGCTACTGCGCGCAGACTTATTGACGACATTATTTTCCAACCCAAAGTATGAGTATTTTTTCCCTTTCTGTTTCCTCATTAAATAATTATGTGATTTTAGCTTCCACCAGGAATTATCATGGAGATTGTCTTGGTAAGTTTAGTAAATTTTCCCTGCTGGTCCATACTAAGTTTGAAAAATAGGTTCCGTCTGATAAAATTGGTTTGGTAATTGGAAAAGGTGTGTTCAAATTTTAATTAATCGTTTGTATCTAATTTTGATTTTAGGTGGTGAAACAATTAAACAGATTCAACAAACCGCACAAATTAAAATGTTTGTTGAACCATCAAACGAACCACAAAGAACCGTCACGCTTACAGGTAAGATTTTGCTCGAAAATTTAGTTGGTTTGGTTTTTACTAGTCAAATAGGTCCTCCGGAAAGAGTCGAACATGCCAAGTCTCTAATCGATGAAAAAGTTAACAGACGACCTCAACAGTAAGGGTTATTTTCTTTTTTATTTGCAAATGTATTCACACTTGTGGTAGGGATCCGTACGCTGGTTATCATGATCCATACAGTCAAGGTTACGGAGGTATTTAAAATAATTTATAATTTCTATTATTATTATTTGTCTTTGGACCAAATTGGTCGTGCTCACGGTGAGATTTTGTTTTTATTTTGTTATTTCGTGAACGTGCATTTTATCAGGATATGATCAATCTGCCGGTGGAGGAGGAGATTACCAAGCGCAATGGGAAGAGTACTACAAGCAGCAGGCTCTTTGGAATCAGTATTATGCAAGTGCACCCTCAACTGATGGTTCTACTTCTGATGTTCCGCCCGGCGCGACGACTGGAACAACGGCCCCAGCATCAAGCGAAACTCAAGGAAGTGAAGCAGCTGATTACACGGAACAGTGGAAGGAGTACTATAAACAGATGGGTTACAATTTTGATGGAACCCCGCAGTAATGTTTGTCGTTATTTTTTTTTCGCAATCTTTCTCTCTGTTGTTTGTCTCTTTCGTTTAATAAAAAGTTTGTTGTTCACACGCGTTTGACATTGACATGAGAAAAAATGGATGGGAAAGGCCACTTGATGCTCGACAGATGTTATCCTTCACATGTCTATTCATATCAATAGTTGAAATTTTTGTTGTTAACGGTTTGAAACCTATTTCAGAAACGACATACGCGACAATTATCATATCCTTTCAAGATTGATACTTTTTTGTTCTCTTCGTTGATGAAAACACTTTGGAATATCTTTAACTCTTGATCTAATAAATCAATTCAATTTTATTACCAGTATTGACAGTTTCCGGAGGACTTTTAATAAGTTCCGATCCGTCGTTTGAACTGCGAAACGATTTAGAAGGGAAAGCATCATTTTGTCATATTTGTAACTTTCAAGTGTGAGTAACAAGGACGCTCCTTCATTTAACAACGTGGAAAATAACATAACGCTAGATTTCCAGACACATTACATTGTCGTTATTGCGATAAATGTATAGACCGGTTGGATCATCATTGTTTTTATGTGAATAATTGTGTTGGAAGAAAGAATTATAGGAAAGTGTGAATGTTTATTTAATTTTTATATGTATTTCCTCAAAATAACGCTTTGATAGATTGTTTATTTGGGTTCTGTCTTCAACGATTTCATATATGATAATCAACGGGATTATAATGTTGATCATTATTTTGCGAGAAGTCAATGCTGCACAAATTGGTAAAACTTCATCCACTGCAAATAGTGTAAATTTTAATATATTTTGAGAAATTTGTTGGAAACAGAAAATATGAAACGAACCACTATTTTAGTTTTATCAATTCACTTTATTTTAACGAGCGTTATCGTTTCGCTGCTTACAGGCGATCTTTTGCGACTACATATCTTACTCTGTGGGTTATTATTTGGTTTTGGAAAGGAAATTTCTTAATTTTTTGTTTCATCCGCAATGAAAAGATTTCAAAAAAATAACAACGATAGAATACGCTCGAATACTGCGTGAAAAAGACGAAAATCAATTTATGACACTGTTCCAATGCTTTTGGAAGGTTTGTCTTTCTCGATTTTGCTTGCACGATTTTATTTAATTCCGCATTTTTATGATTTATTTTCTTAGAATCGAAATAAAAACGGACAAGTTCATCCAGAAACTTAAACGCAATGAAAAAAACTTCAAATTTTCACGTAAAGAGTTTAACTGTGTTATCTGCACCGCTTGAAAATAACCACGGTTGCGTAGGATGGAACTCACAATCCAGAGTACCTACGAATATAAATATGTATATACTTAAAAAAACAATGCAAAAATTTCAAATCTGTGTTACCGTGATTTCCAACAACACTATGAGCATTAATGACTTTCACCGGAACAATCATCGGTTGTCTCATTAAATCATCCGGAAAAACTTTCCCATGGAATACATTCACCCGACCGTCATCACCGCAAGATACGAAAAGCGGATATTTCTTGTGATATACAACTTTACGAACTGCGTGATTGTGATATCTAAATACATCAATTAGGTTCCATGTAAAAATTCGAACACATTTTGTACCTCAAGGTTTTGTACGGCATACTGGATAAATCTAAATCAAACCAACACAATCTTCGATCGTAACTTCCAATTATCAAGTTGTCTCCTGCAAAAACGGAAAATTAGAATCAATTCGCTGGGAAAAATATATATCTCTTGTTCATACCAAGTGGGTGAATATCGATACTCGAAATCCATTTTACACCAGACATTAGAGTTTTTAATCGTTCTTGTTTGGTCAATTCGTATACCAACACATGCTGCTTCGTCTAAAATATGATTAATGATTAACCAAGATTCAGGGGTTCTAACACTATAAAATACTTACTGCAACAAACAGAATCGGTTTCGACGGATGGAACACAACATGTTGAACTTGACTTTTGAATTTCTTGAAGGGACAAAGCGATTGTCGTTTAGTGATTTGATGAATCTGAACCGCCGCACTTGACGTCGCTTCTGGCGATACACTAACAAAATAGTCTCCTCGTCGGTGCCAAGAAACACTCGTAGCAGCCTAAACGTTAATTTTTTCAATTTTCAAATTGAGTGAAATTGAGATTTTGTAGATAAACCTTGTGTAGTTCAATTTGCATTAATTCCCCTCGGTTCTGCTCATCTTTCGAAGGTACTCGCCACGTCGCATATTGGTTATTCGATTCTGAAAAGAAGAAAATGAGAAACTGAAATCATAAAAATCTCTCTAATTCACAAACTGGCAGTGTTTCCTGAAGTTATCAACGATTCATTGCTTTCTTTAATCAATCGAGAATGTACTTTGGCATTAAATAGGGTAATTGTCGTGCCACTTGATAAAAAAAGTTAACTCTTTTCTGAGCACGCAAAAATTTAAATGCATACCAAGATACTGCAAGTATTCCATATGATTTATTGGGGTTCCAAACCAATGCCAAGATCGCAGATGGAAATTCGACAGTTTGCAGGCATCTTCCAGAACTAATCTCCCAAATCTTCAATACACCGTCTTCGGCTCCTGTATATTATGAAATTAGAGTCGGGAAAATAAAAGAGAATAAAATTTTGAATATACCTGACGCTAAAAATACCCCAGCTGGATCAACCGAAATACAACGCACTTTATCATTATGTCCTTTATACGTGATAACCAAAGTTTGTGGGAACGGTTGCAAGTCTCGAGGATCGGGTAATTTCGGAAGAAGTTTATCAGGATCTGTGTGAATCTAAAATAAAAAAAAAAAAAGATATGTTCGAGTTTCTATAAGAATGATATGAGATAAACTTACCGTTTTACCCTTGACTCGAGGACAGAGATATAAATCCAAACATCGTTCAAACCGCTCTTGAATAAATCTATTGTAACCTGGAACACTTCGCAAATTGTTGTATCTAAATAACGTTGCAGGGAATTAACTTAAGAAAAAACCATGGAAAATCTCCGAAAATACTTTTTGATGATAAAGTTGTAATCTCGATCTTCCGGATCCATTTGCTCCCATTCTTTGATCTCATTTTCAGTCATAACGTACTCAGCAGGTGGGTTGTAAGAATGTGCATGATCAGGAAGTAACGCCTTTGGTGCTGGTAGGTGAGTGGATGAAATATTCGACTCGTCATCTTCGTTCCAAATCTTGTAAGGGCCCGTTTCTTTAGTTATTTTTTTATTTGGATCAAATAGTCCTTTTCTGATAGCTCGGACTATTTTCATAATCTTAAAACAAAAGTGAACGTTGGAAAGAAAGGACTAACAAGGCAACTTAACGCACCTTTCTCGCTTCCCATTTTGATGGAACGAATCTTCGTTTTGGTTCCGGGGCAGCACTTAGAGGCATTGGAGAAACTTGACTCGTGAACCATTCGACAGTGGGCTTTGGAACAATGTTAATTCAAAATGAAAATAAATGTCACATGTTGACTTACTTCATCGGCGGGTTCTTGTGGATACGATCCACTAGCAACATTACGGATAAGCTCAAGCTCTTCTTTTCCGAGTTTAATATTCGCTTGTTTAAATTTATCGAACACCGATTGACTTTAAAAAATAATCAGTATCTCAAGTCGAATGAAACACCTTGATATTAAGCTTACGCTGTTTCTGGGTCATCAAGCTGAGAGAGTAAAGTATCCAACTCTGATTTCGAGGGTTTCATAATCTTGTTTCCATCTTTATCATAACCCATATGATCATGTTCTTCATACCATTCGAGTGGAATTGATCCGACAGCGTTTTCCTCCTAAAGAAACAATTCCATAAGCCACGAATCATAATAAACCCAAAACTAATTACTTCGTCGGTTTCATCACTGTCATATACTGGGTCAATTTCCGGAAGCAACTCTTTCTCTGGCAATTCATCATCTTCGTAACCGCTATCTTCAGTGTTGACGTTATTTATTCGATGAATGGCTTCTAATTCATCTTCAGAGTCACTTCTATCAAAAAATGATGAGGAATATGAACAGTAATATTCCAAATTAACTTCAATTACCCTACGTTCGCGATATTTTCGTAATCATCATCCTCAGCTTCCTGAGCAAGTTTCTCCTCCAACTTCAGTTTTTCTTTTAAAGCAACTTCTTTAAGTTTTGGCGTTTTCACCGGTCGTAATTTTCGTTTCATTGCAAAAAAAAAAAAAAAGATCAGCCTTTTTGCAAACAGCCTTTTGCAGATGAATATCAACACAGTCCAGGATTTAACGTCGTCGCTTGATTTGATTGGATGGGATAAAGTTGTCTCCTTCTCTCAAGATTTATTTCACGTCGTATTGCTATCAATGTATATTTGTATTTTATACTTTTAAAGCAACATTGCAAATAATTACATTTTCGAAGCGACGAAAGAAACCGCAGTCATCAATTAACCGTTCAATACCCTTCTAAATACCCCAAGTTATCTTTAATTTACAAGATGGACATACCCGTCGAACGCCCAGAAACGGCAAAATTCTGGTCCTTGATTGAATTGGTTACTTTTTTTAACAAGGTATATTCATGACGAATGATGCAGTAAGCATACACACACAGAGCAAAACTGTATTTCAAAATCTTCAGCTTATTTTTCTTTTCTAGGAACTTTCTTTATACCAAGATTTCTGGTTTGATCCTGAACGTTTCATTGTACGTGTTTTCATATTGATCGATACTTAGGAATGTAATGGATGACTGGGATTCTAATTGCTTACTCCTGGATCAAGATACTACCCGTGCATCTACATCACGAAGAATATCTCTTGGTTATACATTTTTCTTTAGCATTTCTTAGATATTTACACCTGTTTCCAGGTAATAACGCTTCATTAACTTTTACTGTCAGCCCAACGGAACCTTTTGATTTCCCTACAAAATGTCAGTTTATGGGATCAGACTTTATCATCAAACCGCTTCAAAGGATGCTTGTAGCAAATCAAAAGACATGGTAATGTTCTTCGGTTTATTTTCTGGAAAGCACGCTTATGCAGTCCATTTGAGAATAGGGATAAAATACTCTTACCAAGAATAAATTTCGAGAAAATCCTCCAAATCAAATTCGAATCTCGACATGCTGAACTTGACTTCGCAACCAACGCTGAAACTGAAAATACTTTGTCCACCTGTGGCATTTGCTACGCCGATGAAGAATTTGCCGTAAACGATGGAATAAGTTGTTCAAATACGCTGTGTACTTTCAAGTTTCATGGATCGTGTTTGGTAAGCAAAAAGAAAACATTATTTTATTTTTCTTTTCAAAAACAAATAACTAATATCAAAAAGTCTTCATGGTTAAGTGCGCTCCCATCAACACGACAAGTTTACAATACAATTACTGGACCCTGTCCCAGTTGTGACGCCCCAATAAAGCTGAACAAATAAACCTTAAGAAAATAACAATAACCAACGATAAAAACTACTGTAAATTAAAAAAAAAAACTGGAAAGAAATAAAAAAACTATTATAATTTTGATTCTTTAAACAAAAATGTCCAAAATACACAAATCTTATTGCTGATGATTATTTCCACCACCTCCCATTCCTCCTCGGTTGTTGTAATAACCTCCACGTCCGCCTCTTCCTCCTCTACCTCCACGACCGTAATACCCTCCTCGTCCACCTCTTCTGTACCCAGTCTTTCCCTCAATCGATACCTGTCCAAAAGTTTCAAGGTTCAATCGTCTTTCCTCAAATTGTCTCGCCCTTCGATCAATTCTAAAAAAAATATACAAGAATATAATTAATTTAAAAACGCCCAAATAAATAATAAACATCAATCCCCACAAACCTCTCTCCTTCTGCTCGATCCTTCACCTCACACGAAATATTATCAAAAAACGACACATTCTTATTATAAAATCCGCCATCATCACTATCGCCATTACTACTCGGTGGGTGGTTATCATCTGCTTCATCATCTTTACCCAACTCTGCTTTATTGAATTTTGCATTCATCGTCTCAAAATCAAAATCCGATTCAGGTACACGGATTTTCGGATTGTAGTGTCCGCCTCCTCGATTCGTCGGATAATTGCGCCGTCCTCCTCGTGATCCTCCTCGTTCTCCCCCTCTGCGGTTGTTGTTATACGCTAAATGTCCACCTACACCTGGCAACCGGTTTTGATCTCCCGCATTGTGGCTTCCGTAATTGTTATACTGACGATTTTGGTTGTTGTACTGTTGATGCGGTCGATTACGGTTTTGCTGATAAGGTTGGGGTGGTTTCGTATCGGCGCTCTTTGATTCCGCTTGGAAAAAAATATATACAAATTCATAAACAAAATCACATACAAAAAATCACATATTTTTAGAATTACCTGGCTTGGAAAGAGAGTTAAAATCTATAACTTCGGCAGCAGATTCAGCATTTTCGGGCTCATCCTCTTTCTCATTTTTAGAGACTTTCTCTGCCACTGTTCGACTTTGAGGCTCGGAAGCAATAGGTTCATCGTTCTGTGAGATTGCTTTTGACGGAGATACCGTTTTCGGCGTGGAAACTGCAGGTGGTTTCGGTATTTGTGGGACACCCAAAGTATCTTGCAACGGAACACTCTTCAAGACTTTTGGAGGTTTCGTGTCAACTTCTCGCACAACAGTTTGACCTGAAAATGCAGCGTTTATTTGCGCTTTGGATGGATCGGGGAGGTTTGTTGGTGCTTGTGTAGCTGGAGTCGTTTCTTTAACAAACGAAGTTGTTGCTGTTGGAACAGTTGAGGTTGAAACAATTTCAGGTTTCGAGGCTTCGACTTTAGATTCACTGCTTTGTGTAATTGGAGGTGTCTAGATTTCAATACTATTAAATAAAATGCATGCCAAAAAAACTACAAAACAAACTGTACAAACCATCAACTGTGGAACACCAAATCCAGGTGGCGACGGCCATCCAGCTTGAGGAACATTCATCTGTTGTTGCATATGAGGAGGCAATCCAAAGTTCGGCGGTCCCATATAATTTAACGGATTCGGGAACGCTCCGAAATTTTGATTTGGTGGCATTGGAAATGCAGAGTACCCAACAGGTGGAGGCGGCATATTCGAATATAAGGGATTATTAATCGGAGGTTGAGTAGAAAATCGATTCGGTTGTTGCTGGAAGAATAAACCAGGTTTAGTTTCATACCCACATTTCCATGAAGGTTACTAAAAAACATATGCATACGGAAATAATTGCCGGGTCTTTTAATTGCGGCTGGATGGGAGGTGGTTGTGATTGAGGAACGGTATTAATAACTTGCAGGTCTTTGATGTCGGAACCTCTAAAGACAATCATTTCGTACACATGATCTGACGGAAGAATTTCTTCACCCTGGCCATTCAAGCGGCCTTCAGTACCATAGGAACGGACTATAGAATATGAATAGTAAACAGAGTAGCGAAGGAAGGAGGCAAGTTAAGAGAAATCATTAAATAGGACAAGGAAATGCAACGCTACCACTGGTGAGAGTCACGGTGGATTCCTGGGAGTTTATGGAGGCGAGGGTGCCGATGTAGCGCACGTTGGAGTTCGAGACGAGCGAGATGCCGCTGCCGACATATGTGAGGTCCATTCTCTCTCGTCAAATTCTACCGGTCTGTCAAAAAACCTGTTTCCCTTCCCATTCCCGCAAATATCTCCCACGCAAACCTCGTCTTTTTTCTGTTATTAATCTTTTCCCATTATCTCTCTTACTTCGCCAATTGCACTCTGTTTTTTTTTCGCTATCGTACCTCCACTGATG
Organism: Nowakowskiella sp. JEL0407; assembly: GCA_027600645.1. Classification (NCBI taxonomy): domain Eukaryota; kingdom Fungi; phylum Chytridiomycota; class Chytridiomycetes; order Cladochytriales; family Nowakowskiellaceae; genus Nowakowskiella; species Nowakowskiella sp. JEL0407. The sequence goes on along the minus strand of JADGJK010000016.1, from coordinate 42,209 downwards.
GTCGCCATGCATCACTTACGTCAGAAGAAAATTGAGTTATTCTTAATTTCTTTTCAACGTTGTGAGTATTTAAATGAATTATACGACAATGTTCTATTAATGAATAAATGTTTGGTATAGAGGATATGAACCAAAATATAAATAAAAAATCATAAACAAAATGAAATGAAGAAATTAAATCCACGACCTCCTATCCTGCCACCACTTGTTCCCAGATCCGCTCACTGCATCATATCTGGGAGGATCGTAAACAATACCCTCCATCAAATCCGCATCTTCCCCAAACTCATACTCCAGTCCTTCCATGTCGTCCCTGTACAAAACCCCTTCCATCATGTCCCCTTCATCCCCATCTTCACTGCACAAGTCCACATCATCTACCGACCCCGTTGTCAACGTCACTGACCCGCAGCTGTCGTAGATGATATCCTCCATCATTACCGCCTCCTCTCTCCCCTCCGTCTCGACCAAGAAACCATCGAATCGCTCCCGGAGCTCTGATAACGTCGGCGACCCAATTTCAGACACTTCTCCGTCCTCAGAAGCACCGTCCGATGGATCGTCCAGATCATGTTCATCGTCATCGCCCCCGAAATCCACCTCCAAACTCCCCACATCCGACAAACCTTCCGAATCAACGTCTCCATCATCCCCATCATCAACCGCATCATAAAAGTCACCCACACCATCTCCCGCATCATCCGCATCGTTCGCAGCACCAAAATCCGCATCGTCCGGTTGAATTCATTTTCTTAAATGTCCACAACGCTCTGAACCGATGTCGCCCGTTGAAATCCGACCAAAGGCAACAATATTGACAATGAATGAATGCAAACACTCTTTAATATTAGCCGATTTTCGTCAACCTGGAAATTCTGGTACCATTGTGTTTGATCATGATCGAGTTTCATCAACACTTGGTCACCGCGGGAGATAAAGAGCATCGTTTTGCTCAGTGTGTATCCGTTCACAGTCGTTTGCGTCCAGAACGTCGTTGTGATTAGGGGAAGTCGGTGTTGAAGTCGGAGAAGGCCTACAGGTATTGTGGTAAAGGAGGGAATGATCATTGGGATATGGTGGGCGATTATTGGTAGTGGTCGGAGAATATGAAGTGGGTGGAATATCTGTAGGAATTGCGGGGGAATTCTGGCTGCGACGGATTCAAAATATGAGGGGCGGGCGAAAAATGGGCGAGTTAGCGAGTTTATTGGTCGCAGACGGCGGGTAAACGACATCGGGACCAGTGCGAGAGAAGATTTTTGCGGCGGTGCAGTAGTAGTGGAAGCGTAACTGTAAAATGTCAGTCGGAGAAGTACTTTCAGTCCGAGAGAAACAATAAACATCATAACAGCGGGTTTTGTGGGGTGGTTATACGCAGAATTCGTGGAGTGGGCGTTGAGGGAAAGCATGTGGATTAAAAAAGTAGCAAATAATAATAATTATCGTTGCATTTTTAAAAGAAGAAAGAGGATTTTGCTTTTGATTATTGTTGTGACCAAATAAGTTTTTTTGACGTGTTTTGCACAACCTGATGAACTAGCGTTGTGGCTGATAAAGATTATGAGATAACAACGCGTTAATTTTACGTAACAGACACACACCAGAATTTATCAATGTAAAACCATAGGATCATCACATGTTAATTAGAATTATATTTATTCTGCGCGCAGTGATATATGATCAGATTTTCATTAACCGTATCTTTATAGTCAAATCTTCCAAGAAGCCAACAATCAACGTCGCTTCTTACATATACGATTTTCAATCATTTTTCTATCCTCTGTCAATATCCGCATTATGTATCATTTCCAGAATTACATTGACTTTCAGACTGTGACCGATTACAAAAACAACGCATCCGTTAATGTCGTCTTTAACTCCAGATGATACAATCGCTATACGGTCTCTATTTTCACTAAATAACTCATTGGATCTTTCTCTCTTATGCTGAAAGAAGATATCATCTCGTTTCTTGACCTTCTCATTCCCACCAGTGCACTTTTCCATGAGTGAATATGGACAACGTTGTTTAAAACGTCTTCAAGCGTTTTCGTTCGTTTAATTCTAATTGTTTGAAAGTTTGAAGTGACGATTTGAAATTTATCTAATAAACATGTTAATTGTTTTGGTGCAATGCAAATCATGTTATGGATTGGCGAGCTGGAGAGGCAAATTTGACGACACTTAGTGCGTGTTTCGTTTATGATGGGAAAAACAGGGAGATAAGAACACACAGGAGTGTACAAGAGAATTTGCCAGCGAAAATTCAGAAACGAACGTTGAATGAGGAATCGTTGCAGATGAAAGCGGAGAATTTTCGGGATGTGAAAGAAATCAAAGTACCTGATTTTAATCATTTATCTTGCAATATACCATATTATTTACATGTATCTCGTAGTTCATAAAATTTTTTTAAACTGTTAAATTTGAAACAGAAAAAAGTGATTGGGCATTGATTTGCTAATATATTCGATGGATCCAAAGTTACTTCACATATTGAAAGAGAAAGTTGAAAAAGAAAAGAGAAGCTCACAGAAAGCAACTACCGATGTTTCAAAATCTACTCAACAAATCGATATAGAAAATCCACCCAGTGAATCTAATGAATATTCCTCAGCCGGGTTCCTCAACAGTACCGATCAAAATGCACAGGTTGAGGAAACACCTCGAAGCTCTTTGAGTAGCGTCGTATCCTCATCAGCATCTAAGCAGGCTTCCACTGCGAGTCTATCATCTTTCAATAGCAGTTCAGATTCAATCATCGCATTCAAGCGAGCAATCAAACAGCATGTGTCAAAGAAAGATCCAGAGACGGTTAAAGCACCTGGCGCAACCTTTCGGATGATTGTAACAAAACATCAGGAGATCGTCGATGAAGAAAGCGGATTGTCATCTTCAGATGTAGGAAAAAGTGAAGTAAAGAAAAGTGTTGTTTTGGAAAACAGACAATCATCAAATAATAAACGAACAAGCGAGAGTGTCGCTGCAAAAAATGAAAATCCTGGAGGCGGTGTCCGTACGAGTTTTATCCAAGCACCGCGTTTGCAGAAAAAAAGATTCTCCACATTTAAGGAGAAATATGACTTGAAATTTCCAATGTACAACGATAGACTCATACCGAAATATGTGGAAGCGATCATGCTATTCGTTCATCTTTTTAATATTTTTTTCATCCCTTTATGCGTCGCGTGGCCTTGCGAGTTCGTTCATCAGTCGCGTATAGTAATGACATTAAACTTAATTTTGGACATTTCCTTAATGTGCGGGACTGTGTTGATGAGTATGTTTTTATCCCGAGAAGACGGACATAATATAAAAGAGTTGGGGTTGGCAACACTCATGTACGAGAATTTAATTCAACGGAAACAAATTGTAAATTTACTGTTCCTGTTTCCCGTTGATTTTTTTATTGTGTTGATTGCAAACATGGCGGACTCGGATTTAAATTGTGTTCCTATTCCGTTAGTTTGAATCTTTTTTTTTCTCCCTTTCCCCTAACAATTTTTATAATTTTTGCAGAAATTATGACATCGTTGGAATTGCACAAGTTTTCCGGATTCTCCGATTTATTCCAATGAATATGTTATTCACGACCTTTAGCAAATTTTCCATCGAAAACGTTCCGCGGCAAGTAACCAGACTGGTGAAATGTGTAATCGGTGTACTCTTCATCACACACATTTCAGCATGTCTTTTCGGATTTATTTCTTCTTTGCAATCTACACCAGATTCATGGGTTTTACGGGAATATACAATTTCAACCAATATCACAAGTCTGAATACAACAAAATTAGTATACGGTTCGAGTCGGAGAGCATACGAACCTGACTTTTGGAAATTTGCGATAAGTGAACTCAAACCAAAGCATGGAATTATTTCGCGACAAAAGATTACAAATTACGCGAAGATAAAAGCAGAGCAAAATTTGCAAAAATCGCGAAACTTTCCGCGCGGGAGTTCACACAGTTCATTGGCATCATCGACCAGCACCACTGCAACTGGACCACGGGAATTACTACCTTTTGGAAGACAATATATTGTCGCGTTCAGTGCGGCTCAACAAGCACTGCTGTTTCATCCACGAGACGTTAAGACGAAAACTGAGCTGGTGTATTCTGTATTTGAGACTTTGCTTTTTGCTGTTGTGTACGGTGGTCTCTTTGCAAATTTACAGAGCGTTGCTAAAGCGCTGAGTTCTGGAGAAGAACATAAAGCTGGTTAGTCAAAGTCACATATAGTGTTTTGTAAAAATTTTAAAGTCATTGCTTTAAATAGAAAAGTTTGCTGTGATGAAGTAAGAAATTCTTTTAAATATTAATTATTTTGATGTTTAACAACGAATACCAACAGATCGAAATTAATGAAAGATTTTATGCACAAACAGAGTTTTCCTGTTGAATTACAAGGTAAATTAGCTTCCTTTTTTTTGGAATAAATTGGAATAGTGATGGTGTATTTTAAAATTTTCATTTTACTTGCAGAGAAAATAATGTCGCATCAGCACTTTCATTTCTTACGACACCGTGGAATGGATGAAGAATCTCTACTTTTCGATTTACCACCACAGCTACAACAAGACATCGTTGATGCACTATACATGGACATGGTTGTAAAAGTTCCGTTATTCGAGAGGAACGCATTGTTCGAACAGATGAAGCAAACTTATGGAACCGAGATAACGGAAAAGCAAGTTGAAGCGTTCGATTTGCAATACAAAAGTTTAATCAAGAAAGTCACCAAAAATATTCGGTGCATTGATATTAAGGCTGGTTGGGATATATTTATGAAAGGTGATCCGGGCTCGGAATTGTTTATGATACGTAAAGGAAAAGTTGATGTTTTAGATGGATATGGAAAATGTTTAGTAACACTTGGAGAGAAGAATTATTTCGGTATTTCTTATTTTATATCATTTTTCACAATTTATGTGTAGTTAATTTATTAAATGATTAATTTTAAGGTGAAATTGCACTTTTAGAGCAAACTACTCGTACAGCGACTGCGCGAGCAGCAACCGATTGTGAACTTTGCGTCTTAAATCGTCAAACTTTTGATGAGTTGATGAACACTAACACAATCTTAAAGAATCTTGTAGTCAACCTCTCCGAAAAAAGACGTAAAGAAGAAATCAAAAAACCAGAAAGAAGGAACAGCAAATGGAATGCTCTAAAAATAATGCTTTCTGGAGATGATTCAAGAAGCTCAGTAGGAAAACGTCCCGCTTATTTACAAATTGTTTCTAGCCGGCGATTGTCCGCAATTCAACCCCGTCAAACATTCCAAGAAGTAATTGAGAAGGCGAAAAAAGATCAGAAGAAATTGAAGTTCGCAGACATAGTTTTGGCTGCACGAGCTAAACAAAGAGAACAGAGCGAAATCGCACTCAAACCGGCTGATGATAATAATTTTGCACCAAACGAAAAAAATCAATTGGCAGAACTTGCCGCAGAAGAGACCACAGGAAGTAGAGATAGTACATTAAGCACTGGCTTAATAACAGAATCTGCTGCACAAAGATGGAGGAAGGCTGCATTGATATCCAAACGACAGAAAAGCATAAATTCTGCAACATGATCCAAGTATTAAATAAAAATCAGAAAACTTTATTATTGAATAAATAACCAAATCGTATCTTGAGCATTTTTCAAAGTACACTGTCATAGTTTAGCATCTGAGGTATTCATACAGATTAATATCACATAAAATGCACTATTCCGCATATCAATTAAATTACATAAAGAATATAAACCCGTGTGGTTTGGTGTAATTTTCATTCCACGATTGGAATTTTGGTTTCAGTTTTAAATTTGTAATTGTTCAGAACATAACCAAATCATAAAGCAAAATGACAATGACGATGTAATTTTTATTCAACGACCAGAATATTATAAATACAAAAAAAACCCCCAAACAACAAAAAATAACAACACCGAAACAAAAAACCAAAAGACAAAAATTCAGATCTTCTTCGCCTTCTTCTTTCCCTTCTGATTTCTCAACAAAACTCCAGCATCTCCGTCTTCCCCAACTCCCAATCCGAGTCCATCGGTGCTATCACTAACCAATTTCTCAATATCTAAAAACGGATTTGCAAAAGCGTCGTTCGTGTGTGAAGTCAACAACAATTCATCCAACAATTTGTCATGCGAGTCGTTTGGATCATGCGATGCTGGTACTGTCGCATCAATGATTTGCGATGGCGGTGTTGATACTGATAATGACCGAAAATAGTCGTCAGAGCTTGAGGATGCAACTACAGGTGGAGTGGTTGCGTTTTGGAGTGGTGCGGTTGTTGGGTTTGTGATTAGAGGCGTGTAATTAATCGGTTTCAATGTTGAAAGGTAGAGTGCAAGTAGCGATGGATCCAGGCCATTCAAATTTGGTATGCCGGCGGCGGATTGGAGTAATGATTCTGCTAGAGCAGGATATTGATTTAGAACAGTAAGTATATCCGTAGTGGATAATGGTTGAGTCAATGGGTTGATTGTGACCGTCGGATTCGGAATCAAAGGAGGAACAAGAAAATCATTGATGGGAATATTATGAGTCGCTGAATTAGAATCCTCTTCCAACTTAGAGGTAGCTAGTATTGGGTCCGGAATCGGGTTTGATACGGCTGCGGTTGAGAATAGATTCTGTAACTCTGCGGTGGTGGCGGAGGCTCCATTAGTGTTAGTGTCAAGATCATCCAGGTAATGGTCAAATCCGAGTGAGGAACTAAGGCCCTCGAGTTCATCCTGAAGCAAGTCAATATCCTCATCCAATGAGGCCACCTTCTCTGTTAACGAATTTATAGATTTCGCATTAGTAGATTCGCCGTGATTCACCGATGCAGGGGCTAAAAAAATGAGCGGGTTTAACAAAGAAAAAAGAACCGGTGCTTATTAGAAAGAAAATTGACCTGAGTTTCCAGCTTTGCTTGCTGCATCGGCATCATCCGCTTCATTTTCTTCGTTCAACTCCTCAAAGCCTGCCTCCTCAATCTGCAGCCTCTTCTTTTTCGGAGCAAGTGTACCTTTCTTTGGAGAGAACACAGACGCCAAAAATCTCAAAATCTTATCAATTGTCGCTTGCTGACGTCGATACCTCTCCCGTACATCCGCCGCGTCTGTCCACAAGACCTGATTTTCTTCCTGAATACGTTTCAAATCGTGACTAATGTTTAATTGATTCTGCTTAATCGACGCCAATTCCTGGAAAATCCTCTGTAAATCCATACTCGTGATATTTGCCAAAACTGACGGTAGTGCAACGTTCGAAGATGCGGCAACGTCCGTATTGTTTGTATCAGCCGGAACCTCTTTCTTTTTTCGTTGAACAAATAAAAGTAGCTCCGGCTTGCCCTTCTGAAAATAAGGATTTTCGAACTCCCAAATCTCGCTGCTTGGATCAGAATGAAGTACACCTTGGTTTAGATGTGGAATTTTGCGAAATCCGTACCTGTAAAAAATATTTAACGAAATGAATAAAATGAATAGAATTGAATAACATGTTGAGCTGTCGAACAAAGCTGGAGAAATTGTTGTGTTTGAAGAATCGAGGCAAAACTTCCCGGGCAAAATCCTCATGCCTTTGAACTTGAGACTCGTCAATACAAATTAACAAAAATTCGACTGATTTTTCTCACCAATAAACGAATTTCCTTTTTCAGACCAATGAATAAGTTTGTCATTAGTCGAGTCGCACACCATACTAAATCTCTGTTAAATAAAAAACACACCACATTATTGCTACGTACTTGTATAATTTGTTTAGAAACGCAGGCACGTTTTTCCCGGAAGAATTCAATGCACCTCTGGAAGGAAAAGCAACTGATTTTGCAGAAGTTGTGGGAGCCGGTATCAACTGGTTATTATTTAACGCCAACGACGAGGTTTGAAAACTATTAAGAAGAGGAAGCATTGCGGCCATGAAGTCTGGGTTAAAGGGCAAAGAATTCTGCGGAGAGTCAGGAGAAATGACGGTGGGAGAAACAGAAACATTCGAGAGCACAGGTTCAGGAATAGGCGCAATTACATCCTGGGTAATCTGCGTCGACGATTCGGAGACAGCGGGTTTTCCGTCACTTTTTCGCTTTCTCGGGCCCATTGTGTTTTTTTTCGATCTGTTGCTTGTGTCAATCTGAGATGCGAATGGCGTGGATCTTGGTAATCTTTTGTTGGTAGCTCCGATTCCTCGATCTTTTCCGATCTTCGCTTCTTCGCTAATTGTTTTTCTGCAAGACTAGCATTATTCAATGACTGCTGTCTGCTAACACATCGACTGGTGCCTATTTGCTTGCCCCCCAAATGCACTGGTTCCAGCTTAATCAGCTTCGGGAACTCTCCTTCATGCAGCGAGGTTTTATTTTAATTAAATCTACACAATAGTACGATATGCACTGGTTTGTAAGAGCAGTGTTATTTAACACTGATAATTCTGTCCAAGGCGAAATATACTCAAAGTAGTAACGAAATCATTAGTGAGGTCGAAAAAAAATAATATCCGCTTATCATTTCTGTGAACGTGAATTCCAGAAACTTCTTTGTATTTTCACGCTTTCAATTGGGTAAGAGTGTGAAATAACTAATGAAAAGGTAGATGCTGCGCTGCGTATTTGAGATTGCGTAGTTTAAGCTGGTAGTAATTCTTACTTTATTGGAAAATAACCGCAAGTGGTGTGTCTGTCGCGGTGAATTACAAACAAACTTAAATCTGAATGCCCAATTTCAGTCGGTGAGGAGTTAGAGCCCAATCAAACGTATTCGGGCAGCATAAAAATCAAGAGGAGGATTATATACAAGAGTTTTTAAACACCGAATTCCGAATTTCAAAATTAATTTTCAATTTCCTCCAACCAACCAGCCATACCCCACAAACACACCAAAAATAAAAATCACAGCTTGTGACTTGATTAGAGATGGATTAGAGAATTTGTTTCATATATGTGAAGGTGTATTTCAATAATAAAAAATTTTCATAATATGGAAAACATAAACCCAACGAGATGAGAAAGGGGGCGGATTTTCATGCTTTGAAAAGCGATTCGTTTTTCATCATCCGTCAAAATTTTCGCACCCTCCAAAAGCTAAAAAAAAGTGAAAAGGAGTTTGCCTAGCACTGTTATTCTTACCGCTGTTCTTTTACGCCCTTTGGTAATTATCTTAAATTCCGCTTTTGCCAACCGAAAGAGTTTTGAACCGCGCTTTCTTTCAAGAATTTATAAACCTTCAGAACTACAAAAACTTCACCACCCACTTTCTTGCATTATGAGTCGTCGAGCAAGATCAGCTCATAATAAAAAACAACCACTTTCAAATGTGGAATTCAGCTCTGATAGCGATGAGTCGATGGACTTATCGGAAGATAGCGAAGCGGAAGAAATACTGAAAAAGGTCTCGAAATCGTCGTCTAAATCACAAACGTCGAAACGCTCAAAGAAGACAGTGTATAGTTCTCCAGAAGATGAGTCGGATGAGGATGGATCCTTTGACGTTAACATTGATGACGAAGAAGAAGGTTGGAAAGAAGAAGAGATTGAGTTTGCAAATTCAAACTCCAAACGATCATCAGGAAATTCCAAAGCCAGCAAATCGAAGGTATTCCCTTGCGCAAGTTTTCAAAAGTACGTCTTTTCCTAACTATCCACACAGCAGCAGAAAAAGAAAAACTCCAGCAAATCCAAAAGGGTCGAGGAAGAACCGGATCACACCGTTTTAATTGGGGATAAAACTGTGATTGAACGAGGAGTGTCTTATCGAATAAATAGCGACGAAACGATGGATGTATACGTGAAATACAAGGTAAATTCATATTTATTTATAAATATATATCATATTCTAATCCTTTTTACATTAAGAATATGAGCCATTATCATTGTGAATGGGTTCCTTACGACACTGCGCTAGCATCCCTCGGAAAACAACGTTTGAAGAGACTTTTGGATAAACCATTATACGAACTCCAGTGGTCAGATGAAGAACTATTTAATCCATCCTACATCAAGGTAGCGAGCGTTGATTTGTGTTTCCTTTTCACATACTAATTTGAATTTTCAAAAACAGATTGATCGGGTAATTGACGAAGGGGAACTTGAAGCTGGAGAAGTTTACTACTTGGTAAAGTGGTGTGCATCTACATACGAGTCTTGTACGTGGGAAAAAGAGAAGCTTGTGCAAGAGGTAATAATGTTTTGATGTTTTACATTCGTGGTTGTTTTTCTAAACATATTATAGCTTGATTCTTCAAAAATCGGAGAATTTCATGAACGACGAGCTATTCCAAACGAGAAATTGAATCCTCCTACGAAAAGGCCTGCAAGTACTTCTTGGAAAAAGTTGGATGAATCACCAGTGTATGTGTTTCAATTTCAAATCCCCGTTCGCAAACATTCATTACTCTTTAAAGGTACAAGCACGGAAATACTCTGCGAAAATACCAACTTGAAGGCTTAAACTGGTTGACGTACTGCTGGTACCATAATCAAAACTCGATGCTTGCGGATGAAATGGGTCTCGGAAAGACTGTCCAATCGACGGCGTTTTTGTATAACTTGTACCAAAACTGCGATATTAGGGGCCCGTTTTTGATTGTGACTCCTTTGTCGACGATTGGAAATTGGGAACGTGAGATTAAAACTTGGACGTCGATGAATGTTGTTACGTATCATGGCTCCGAAAAGGCCAGGGGTCTCATTACCAACACTGAATTCTACTACAAAGACATGAAGGTATGTTTTCATACATAAGATTTTACACTCTTTCCGATTTTAAAACCACATTCAGGGTAATGATGTCAAAGGAGCATATAAGTTTGATATTATTCTCACTACCTATGAGATGGCGATGAGTATGATTATAGAAGCAAATATTTGTATCTTTATCTAAAAGTACATTTCTCTTGTAGCCCCGCATTTGAAAAATATCCCATGGAAAGTTTGTGTACTTGATGAAGCTCATAGATTGAAAAATAAGGTATTTTCTTTGCTGTTTATTATTTATAGTTCGTCTCATGTTGGTGTTAGGCTTCCAAAGCGACCGAGATATTAAAGCAATACAAGATGGACCACAAAGTTTTACTCACTGGAACCCCACTGCAAAACTCTTTAGAAGAATTGTGGAGTCTATTGAACTTTTTGGAGCCCAATAAATTCGAGTACTTTTAAATTTCATTTACATTAGATCGAAATCGAATTAATTATTCTGTTGAACAGGAGTGAGGAGGCGTTTCAAAAACAGTTTGGTAAAATGTCCTCGGCAGCTGAAGTTGAAAAACTTCAAGAGATATTGAAACCTTTAATGCTTCGAAGATTGAAAGAAGGTAATTCAATGAGTGTCAAGTTTTATGATCTTTTTTAATTTATTTTTCACAGATGTTGAAACCAGTATTCCCGTTAAGGAAGAAACGATTATTGAAGTGTAAGTTTAACTTCATTTTTTATAAAATTTTATTTAAGTCATTCTGTATAGTGAGTTGACAACCGTTCAAAAGAAATGGTATCGATCGATTTTAGAAAAGTAAGTTCGATATAAAGTGGTCTAATTCTCGTTATCTCACAAATTCTTCAGGAACTTCGGTTGGTTAAAGCAAGGAGCATCAAAACGACAAAACACCCCGAATCTCATCAATACGATGATGGAATTACGAAAGTGCTGCATCCATCCTTTTTTGTTGAAGGGTGCTGAAGATAATATTTTGGAAGAACTTCAAGCAACTTCTCCCGAACTGCAATTCCAGGCGCTTATCGATTCGTCAGGGAAAATGGTGTTGCTTGATAAGCTATTGAAGAAATTGAAAGAAGGCGGTCATAAAGTTCTAATTTTTTCTCAGATGACTCGGTATGCTGTGTTTGTCTTGTGTTGGTGATTTTATTCAACTTTATTTTCTTATCATAGTTGCTTGGACATGATTCAAGATTACTTACGCGGTAGAATGTATGGATTTGAGAGAATCGATGGTTCGATCCGAGGAGAATTTCGTCAAGCTGGTACAGTTTTTACATATGAATATTTCTAGTTCGAGTAAATTAACGTTTATATTTTTCCCAGCTATCGACCGTTTCTGCGCACCGGAATCGGATTCGTTTGTCTTTTTGCTTTGTACTCGAGCAGGAGGAGTTGGTATTAACTTGACTGTCGCCGATACCGTTATTATATTCGATAGCGATTGGAACCCGCAGAATGACCTTCAAGCGCAATCTCGATGTCACCGTATTGGTCAAACAAAGCAGGTTCAGATTTATAGGTACGTTATATTATAAGAAACGCCAAAGCTATTTCTGATATGCAAAATTACAGATTGGTCATGAGAAACACATATGAACGTGAGATGTTTGATCGTGCAAGTTTGAAATTAGGACTCGATAAAGCTATCCTTCAACGAATGGATACTGGTGGAGATGAGGAATCCACGAGTGCAGATGTTGGTGGGAAAACACTTTCGCAGTTACCAAAGAATGAAATCGAGGAATTACTTAAAAAGGGTGCATATGGAGCGTTTATGGACGATGAAGCGAGGTAAATATTATTTTTCTTTGTATTACATTCACTCTGACTGAATTAATCGCAGTAAACAATTTTGCGAGGAAGATATTGATCAGATTTTGGAAAGAAGAACCCAAGTGATTAAACATGACCAAACAGAACAGAAGGGATCCATTTTCTCGAAGGCTACTTTTGCCGTTACAAACAATGGTAAGTGTGAAACTGTTTTCTTATGATGGCTTTCAGTTTATTGACAAACTCTAGATTCGAACATTGAAATCAATGATCCTGACTTTTGGGATAAGTTGGCGCAAAAAGCCGATTTAAAAGTCGCCGAAGAACATCCGCTTGGTCATGATTTGATTGTCGTGGAACCTAGAATGCGCAAACAAGGTACGGAATATTTTTTGCAGGTTTAGGTAATGTATTAACTTTTGTCGAAACAGTTCAACGATTTGGAATCCAAGATATTGATTCCGAAATTGGGCCGGACGATGGTATGTGAAATCGATGGCTATAGTATATTAATTAATAATTTCTCTAATTTTTTTGTAAAGACGACTTTAAAGAACGAGTTGGAAGTGTTGTTCCCGATAGTGTGTTTAAACCGATCTCAGGTATTGAATCATGGAAACCGTGGACGCCAACAGAAAAGACACGATTTGAGCGAGTTTTAATGTTGTACGGCTTTGGATCTTGGGATAAAATGATTGGTATGTATTAAGACCATTTCACATGTTTGGTTTTATTCTAACTAACCAAAAACTCCTTAAGTTGGATTTGCAAAGCGAACAGAATTAGATTTAAAGGCAGCGGGAAGAGCACTTATTCTTCATGTTGTCGAAAAAGGAAACCCGAAGCCTGATGCGGAATTAGCTAAAGATATGCATGAATTATTGGCGAAGGAGTTCCCCATTGAGGTTTCTGGACCTAATAACGACATCCCATATCCAGATGCAACTAAAAAACAGGTTTGTAATGTTTACAAAATTTATCATGGAAAAAAACAACTAAAATGACGAAATTGCATAGATTGTCGAATTCCGATCAATCCTCATTGATGCACCGAAAGAATACAGTGACCACATTGAACGAAAAGGGAAAACGTTGCTTAGCAGAATTCAAATGTTGTACTTTTTACGGGATAAAGTCCGACCTGAGAAGAATATGTATGTTCCAACAGTCCTTGGTTATCCGCCGACGATGTGGTGGGGTGATGAAGAGGATGTGGATATGATGCTTGGAATTTTAAAATATGGATATGGACGGTAAATTTGTCGCAAATATTTAAATTTTCGAATCTTCACTCATGAATTCTTTTCAGGTATGATCTCATTCGGGACGATCCCGAGTTGTGTTTTGCGAAACGAACTTACAAAAACGTTGTTCGTTACGATACATCGGCTTATGATACGTCAGTTCTTGCGAAAGATGGGGAAATGGAAGTTGATGATGCTGATGGAGAAGGAGTCGATATATCAGCGACATTAAATGAACCGTCTTCAAGTCCAATTGCTCAAAGTATTGAACCACCACCTCTTGAGAATCCACAAGATCCAACAGCTCAACCGATGGAAACTTCGGAGCAATCTGAAGCGGTTGAATGGCCAGCGGCGGGAGCATTAGGGAAACGAATAAGAAGTGTAATGACGGCGTTTTCTCGTTACTTGGCGTATGCGTCAACTCGGGCAGCGAAAGAAGAGTTCAAACGTCAGCAGCTGGAGGAACGAGCACATTCAAGATCTGAAAGAAGTATGAAGGCAGCAAAGAGTTCAAATTCCTTGACGAGAAAGGAAAAACTTGGTATAAATATGCTTCTGGAATTTCTTGCGTTGTTTAATTTATTTATGTTTTTGAACTAGATTTTCAAAGAACTATCATGACGTTCGGAGTCGAAACAAAAGCCGGACACGTTCGAGATTGGACAAGATTCAAGGAGCTTGCAAAAATTGATAAACCTGACGAATTGCTCGATGAACACTATTTGAAACTCATCACAATGTGCGCAAAAGTTATCGACAAAGCGGAACGAGCAGCGACGGAGGGATTAATGGTGAGCGAAATTCCTGAAGATGGTGCTGATGCTGAAGGAGACGATCCTAATGTTCCGAAAGCAATAACTCCTGCGCAAATTAGAGTTGAAATGGATGGTGATGTGATGACTTTTGATAAAGCGCAGATGATGGTTAAACGTATTGATCAAATGAGAAGATTGCGTGAGGAGATTCTTGTTCACCCACATGTATGTCTTTTTCTCATAAACTCCACTGTTGAAACTAATTTGTAACCTTTTTTTAGTTGGACAGAAAATTAGCACATGTTAAAACAAACAGATTTATGCCAAGGTATATAGTACTTTTCAACCTGTCTGAGTGTCGTTAACATAATTGCATTTTAAGTTGGTGGAACTCTTATTATGATAAGTGTTTTCTTCAAGGCGTTGCGAGGTGGGGAATTATTCATAACGAATTGATGCTAACTGGTAAGTTGAATCTAATTTTCAAGTAGTTACTTATTAACTTTTTTTCATTAGATCCCGAATTGCCGTTCAAGAAGCTATACGACGAATATCTAGAGCAACAAGAGAAAGCTGGTGTACACGTTGAAAACTCGGACCGATTTTGGATGAGTGACCAAGTTGCCAGAGGAAGATTAAAAGCTCTTGACGAGGCTGTAATGAATGAGAATGTCACCCCTAAAAAATCACGAAAACGACGAGTTGAAGAGGAAGACGAAGAAAGCGAAGATTTCGACGAGTTTGATGATGATGGACGTGATGAAATGATTCCGTATCGTCCGAAAAGCAAAAAAACTAAGGCGAGGGAAGATGGGGACTCTGGAAAGAAAAAGAGTAAAAAAAAAGAATCGAAAGCTGAAATACAATTTGACGGTAACGCGACCTTATCGGCGACGGATGGTGCAGCGATGCAACCCCAGATTATGGAAAATAAGCCAAGCGACAGTGGGGAGGTTAATGACGAAGACATTGCGAAACTTATTAAGGAAATGAAAAAGAAGAAGAAGAAGGAGAAAAGAGGTGATGATGATGCCGATGGGAAACAGAAGAAACACAAAGCAGATCACGAAATGATTACGGTTCCATCGGTTCCAGCAGCTCCATTGCCATCTGAAAATGTGGGCTTCTCATTCCCTTCCATCGCGATCTCTGTATCCAACAACGGTAGCGACGTTTCATATCCGCCAATCCCATCACCAGTCAACAATGGTGCTACGATTACCTCTCAGACTGTCGGAAGTAATAATACCAATATCTTACAATCAGTTCAACAACCATCCAATCCACCACCTCAAGAAGCTGTTCAACCTCCCCCTCAACAGTGACTAAAGTGATTTGGGAATTTTTTATGCTTTAAAAGAATCAAAATAATTTTGTTTATTAAAATATTTTAGACATTAAATTAAATTTTATCCTAAATTGTTCTTTTCGAAGAATCCAAACCGGAAAAAATTTTTGTCGTGACACAATGAAAATATAATGTTGGCTTTTTTTATTTTTTATCAAAATAAAATAAATAGAAATTAGAAATTTATTTTGATTTATTCTTTAATCTGACAACAGGAAGAAGCTGAGCAACCCGTTCTGTTGTTTCTGGCTTACTCAACCCCCACAGCGATTGTGCAGAGTACACGTGATGTTCATATCCCTTAAATCTGAATCTCTCTGGATCGTGTTTATGTTGGCTTAGATTGTTTGCCTCCGTTTCTCTGTACCGTCGTCGAATTCGGAGACTGTTCCATTCTTCAGCACTACTTCCTTCACCGGATTCAAAGAGATCAATAGATTCGTCATACTTTCTGTCATACCATCCTTCATAATGCACGTTCATCTTCCACTTAGGTCCAGAAGGAGTGATGCATTTTTCGTAATACAGACAAATCGCCGGATACCACACCAAATCCTTACCGCATACATCAATCTTTGCGCCCCAAAGGAGATTGAACGGAAACTTCAACTCAACGGGCAAACCATGACATTCTCTCCTAACGTCTTCATCGCGAAGCCTTTCGGTATCAAACAGCATCCAACTTTCAAACTCAACGAGGTCAGTGGGTGCTGGCTCAGATAATTGCCCTTCTTGTTCGGTTGCGTCTGGAATTTTTTGCGGAGAAAGTTCTGTTGGTTCAATTGTTGCTGGTGTCGTCACAGGAATGTCGGGCTTGACTGTGGATTTGCTGGCTTTTCGAGTGGGGGTGTTGTCGTTACGAACTCGTTTCAAAGATTTCTTTGGAGTTTCGATATCCTCTTCGACCGTCTCGTTCTTTGCAGCTAGAGAAGTGCTTTCCGAAATACTGCTGCGTTTGGAATGGATGCGTTTCTTTGGTGGCGTTTTCATCGACCCTTTAACCGAAGTTTCTTTCTTTATATCTTCTCCACTTTCAGGCAATGCGACATCCATTCTTTCAGTCGAAAGAACTTTTCCCTGCAGCGTATCCTCCGTGACATCCATTTTTTCAATCGGGGGATCTACTTGTTTAACCGTTTCCTCCACGACACCCACGCTTTCAATCGAATCAGCGTTCTCTTCAATTGGTTCCGCTTTAGCTGCAAACATATCATCAATCGCGTCAATTTCCTCTTTTTCTTTTTCCGCAACAGGGACGAAAACGTCCCCATCCTTTTTCAACCCACGTTCGAGTTTCGGTGTGACAAAGTTCTCAGAAACCTCAAATTTAATTTCGTCCGAAAATTCAATCACACCACTTTCCACTTCAACTTCCTCATCTGCGTCCGCGAGAATAACATTGTTGTCGTGGGCCACATCAGGATTTGATATTTGGTTAGGGATGCGGTTGTTAATTTCGAGTTCCCAGATTTCGTTCGTGGTAAGCCATGTTTGTGTTGACTGGGAGGATCGACCAGTTGTTCCTCCAAACATAATAATCTTGTTCCCTCCAACCTGGAATAATACGATTTAGTTTTAAATAATTCATATCGTTGATCTACACTTACATGGACCCATTTATGTCCAGCTCGAGGAGATGGAATGTGAATCGATTTTTGGTCGGAATGATGTGGTGAATTTAGTTTTCTCCATTCGTTCGTTTCTGGAGAGTTTTTTTAGGATATTCGATCATTTTGCTAAACAAAACAGCAATATGATACTTACGAAAATCAAATTCCAGCAAATCATTACATAATCGCCATGCGCCCCGTCGCTCTCTTTTCTTTTTCTCATCATCGATTAAAAAAACTTTGCTATTAGACGTATTCGCAAATTTCCCTTTTTTCGTTAATGCTTTGAGACTAAACTCAATCTTTTTAGATTTCGGTGATGATGACGTTGAAATGATTGCGTTGTTATCATATGATGGATTTGTCGCTGTTGCTGTTGTGTCGATATGAGTATCTGATGTTTTCGATTGATGTACCGACCACCCACCAAATACAATCAAGCGGTTTTCGAGAATTATAGCTGTGTGCAAGGATCTTCCCAGTGGTATGCAGTTGGATAAAGGACGGATTTTATTCCATTGGTTTTTGTCTAGCAAAGGAGTTGTAATTTTGCATCAAAACAAAAAATATGTCTTGAATACCAATATCGTAAATCACAATATCATCTAATCTAACCATTTCGTCCTTTCCTTCGCTTCTCTTTCGCCTCGTCAGTCCTCCATAATAAACAATCAAACGCGAAGATTGATTTAAACCCGCCCAGAAAGTGGCAGAATGACCTTCTCTTCTCTCCGGCACAACTTCTCCTTCGCTCGTACTATATTCATGTCCAGTAGAAAGCTCCGACCATGTCCTAGACTCCAAATCGAATCTCCACAAATCGTTTCGCGGTATTTGATCGATTGTCAGACCTCCAAACAAATAAAGAGAAGGACCGGCGTTTGAAAATTCCTCAACAAATGTCAAGGTCGCAGATATTCGAGGAGCCGGTTTAGGAGTAAATTCGGGGGTATGAATCGTTCGAATTGTATTTTTGTCCAAATCGAATTCCGTTAACTGGTCGCTTATCCGTTCGTTTTCTGATAATCCGCCGAAGGAATATACTTTGTTTCCGTTGACTGCTATTGCTGCATTCGCTATGCCGAAACGTCCGGCTGATTCTGTTGTATCAACTTTTATGGACGGAATTAACTTTTTGCTTGTTATTGAACCTGGAGTGGAAGATAAGAAAATAATATAGAGTGAATCTCAAAGTACATCTATTCCATACCTAAATCTATTCCATAGAAATCTCGCAAATATCCGGTAAAGTTTGAGCCGCCAAATACAACAATTTCAGTGGCAGCCGACGAGGATTTTGAATCTAGTTCTGAAGATTGACTATATCGAACGCAAAGCGAATGCTGGAATCTGGGGGTTAACGTGTCTTCTGTGTCATTTTGTTTGTTTATTTTCAACTGCGTCCAGAAAAAAGTTGGTTCCATTTCGGGCCTTTCACTCAATCAACAATTCACGATGAAGGGGAAACAAAAGACGAAAAAACCTTGGATTGAGAATGTATTTTACTGTCCCATTCAATTAATTACTCTTCAATTGCTTTTAAAAGATCGCTTCGTTCGATAAGAAACAGCTACGACATCTATTGCACCACACCAATTTTCACAAGACAATTATAGGTTTAGTTTTATTCGAGTAGGTTAAAACGAATTGAATTATTCATTCGTTTTATTAATCATTTCAATTTAGTCTCACAATGGTATTTATCGAGTTTGTCGTAACGTTAACAACCTCCTGTAAATTTTTTTTCGATGAAAATTCAAATTACGGAAAAACTAAAACCGTTCCCTACAGGCACACCAAAGTTTGATGAACTAGTACATAAAATGACGTGCTCCCCAGCAATATTTCCGAATGACTCAACAGATACCTTCTCCATCGTCTCACTCTGGATCAGCGTTTCCATTCTTGTGTTATTCTGTACGGAAATCTTGGTATCACTGTACGCGTTCGGAATTCGACATTTTTATTCATTCGTTACTGCATTTGATGCATTGGTGGTGTATTCGTCGTTGTGTATGCTATTTATTTGTGGGAGACAGTATTTTATTTAATGTTTGGTATTTGATGTGTAGTTTTGGAGTTGTATTTTCATTATACAAATATCGAAAAGAATGCGCCTGGAGCGATGGTGATATTTAGAATTTGGAAGATAATTCAAGCGATGCATGCGATTGCACATTATATCCAAGAAAAGGTAATCATTGAAGAAAAAAATTCACGAAACAAGAAATTAAGTTTAGTACTACAGAACAACAAAATCATTGATTCAATAAAAGCAGTCAACGAGAAATATCAGAAAGAAGAGAAGCTGATCAATTCGCTCTTTGAATCGAAACAGCAACAAGTTCGACATATCACTGAAGAGATTAAGAAATCCGTACCTGAAGATCAGATCCTGATGGTTTCTGAAGTAGAAAAGATTTTCGATGTTATTGAACGGGCATTGAAGAGAGATGAGGGAATATTCAACAGTCTGGTAAGTTGTTTGATTTCGGTTTTAAATGTTCAATTCTAAAATAATATCAAGGTTTCGGATGCGATTAAAACTATACAAGATCCAGATGAGTATGAGATCGATTCTAGAGGGGAATCGCCTGAAGATCTATCATCGGAAACGGAATCAGTTCGAAGACGGAAAGCAAAAAGTGGAGAGATGAAGGACTTGAGCGAAGAAAAAATATTACCTTAGAATTATATATTAATTTCTGCAAAAAACAACGGCATAATTTGCCATTTGCAAATTTGAAATGAAATTTCCAAATTCAAAATTTCCCAGAAAAGCATTCTACTCGACGTTGAGATCCCCTAATATATTCCAAGTCTCGCAAGTATACGGATTCCCTGAAAAAGATGAAAAACTCACGGAAGCGTCTTTGAATTCAAATGAATTATTGGTTCGGGGAGGATTTATCAGACAAGTATTCAGCAAATAAGATCTTTCAGAATATTGTGTCCGTATTTTTAATCCATGGAAAATACAGACATCAGCGGGAATATTTAATTTTCTACCACTTGGATTAAGGGTTTTGAATAAGTTGGAAAAAATAATTGATGAAGAAATGCATCAAATTGGTAAGGGATAATAATCTATCATTAGTATTAAATGATATTAATATATTCTTCTTCATAGGCGGTCAAAAGCTGATGCTCCCGTTATTATCATGGTCACAAACATGGAAGAAGACGGGTCGATGGGAAACCAATGAATCAGAGGTAAATGATACTTTCAGAATCAAATCACACTTCAATTTTATTTATAAAACAAAATTTTAACTCAAAAGATCTCCTGCTAGATGTTTACCCTGAAAGATCGGAAAGGTTCGACATTTTGTTTAGCTCCCACACACGAAGAAGAAATCACCAGTCTCGTTGCATCAACGCTTTCAAGCTACCGACAACTTCCATTGTTATTATACCAAATCGGCAAGAAATATAGAGATGAATTACGTCCACGGTCCGGATTATTACGTTCGAGAGAGTTTATCATGAAGGACATGTATTCGTTTGACGTCGATGAATATAAAGCGAAGGACTCGTATAAGTTGGTGACTAATGCGTATCGCCGTATTTTCGATCGATTGGGGATTGAGTACGTGAGAGCGGAAGCGGATTCTGGGAATATTGGAGGTGATGAATCGCATGAATACCATTATCTTACGAAAGGTAACAAACAAATTCTTATTCACCATGGATTTGGCCATGTTTGTTGATATTCCAACTTCAAATAGCTGGTGATGATTCTATTCTGGTGTGCAAAAATTGCGCTTACGCGGCGAACGAAGAAAAAGCAACGGGAATAACTGCACCATCCGTACTCTCAACGCCGCATACTTACGGGGATCTTGAATCGGTCGTGTATCGCTTACTTGGTCAGGATTTTATGAAACTCCCAGAAAACTTTGATTTCGATTTCAAAGCGAAGATGTACATCGACAGAGAGCGTTATGTGATATTTTTATACTCACCCGATAGAGAATTGAGTACGTTCAAGATATGGAAAAGCAGCAGTCCGATTTACACCAATTTGATCGCGTCCACTCTCGATAATTTTGTACCAAAAACGATTCAAATCGTGGTGGACAGTTCTATTCTTCACGGCGATTCCAATAAAGCTTCTCAAAAAGAATTGACTCCAACATCCGAATCATATTTCGAACGACTAAGGTCGATTCCAATTTCAGTCTTCATCGATTCTATTACGTTTACGAAACACGACGACTTTTGTCCCAAATGCAATCCGGCAGATGAGGAACCACGACACCGATTAAAAGAAGAGAAAGGAATCGAAGTTGCGCATACTTTTTATTTGGGAACAAAGTATTCTGCTCCGCTGAAAGCAAAGTTCAAAAACCAAGTGCAGGATTCGAAGCTTGCTGAAATGGGATGCTACGGGATCGGAGTTTCGCGAATGTTGTCGGCAATAATTGAGAAGAGCCACGACGCGGACGGAATCATCTGGCCGGCGGTGATTGCGCCGTTTTCGGTTTCAATCATCCCGTTGTATGGAGTCAAGGGCGCACTGGAGCAAGCGTTGAAATTGGCGAAAAAGATAACAAATATAACTAACTTGGATGTGTTGGTAGACGATCGGGTAAACACGTCGTATAAAACTAAAATCGCGGATTCGATGTTGATCGGGTGTCCAATGACTGTAATATTGGGAAGAGAGTGGGATATGACGAATAGATATGAAGTACGAATTCGGGAGACGGGGAAAACCACAAAAAGCGACGAAAGCGAGATTTTAAAGTCAATTTTACTTCAACAACAAATAAATACAGCTTGAGTTTTGAAAATTAATCGTTAAAAGAAAACTAAAAATCAAGACTTTAAAGCGATCTTTTTGGCTTCATTTACACGAGTTATTTCCGCGCTATTCGTTTCCAATACCATTCCGCCTGAGATTACTTCAGATAGTATCTGATAGATTTCTTCTGGTTTAAAAATGAGATCTAACTCGCAGACGTTTGGAAATTGTCGATCAAGGACTTCCACAAACACTTGAATAAGATCTAGAATGCCTGTTTCATTTTGAGAACGACTTTAATTACATACAAATGAAATCGATTTCCTTGCAACATACCAAGTTCGCTCTCAGAGGAATCGACAACAAATACAAAGTATAATGCTTGAAGAATAAATTAAATCAATTTTTTTAGTACGCCTATGTAAACGCACTTGCATAGTGCTTTAAATTTAAAATTAGTAAAAAACTTCACACTTTTTACGAAATCAACTAAACCCACTTACTCTGTATATAATCTTGGTATCAACACCTCCTAACAGCGTACTTCCTTCCAAAAAATTACATGCACTATCTGGCCTGTCGTTGCGTAAAAATCATTCGTTATTTAGGCAATTCTAATGGTGAACAATACCGTTTATAAACTAGACGATGAATCTCTTTTAGCATCTCTTGCTGAGTTTGTACAGGCTAAAAATTCACAGGTGAATGAGTGGGCCCGGGTTAAATTAAATGAAGTTGGTGGCATTGACTTACGATTTGTTGATACCACGACATTAATCGCGGAATACCCTTTGTATTGAAAATAAGTACAGCCTATTTACAAATTAAATTAATGCTAAAGAAAGAATTCAAAATTTTCTTTTTCGATTTACCTTTATCCCCATGTTATTTTTGTCAGACTGCCATTTGCAGAAATTTAACCCAAACAAGCAATTCTGTTTTAGGAAATGATTTCCCGCTTAACGCTCCCGTACTCGACTTCCACTGAATTCCAAATCACAGACCGCTCCTACTCGCAGCAGTTTGCCGGTTTTTATTTCTCAAGACTCGCTATCCTTCGATCAAAAGTCTTGGCTTCTGCAAAGAAATTCTTGAATTTGATTGTATCCGATGATGAAACCGACGACGTGATTATGAAAAACGGGCCGAGTAGTAATAACAAAAAAGATATAAAGTATGTGGAGAGAATGTTGGATGTTTTACCCGGTGATTCTTGTTTTATTGTTGGGACGGTTTATATGGATATGGTTTTAAAACCTAATGTTTTGGAAGAGATTGGTTTAGAAGTATGTGAGAAAACATAATTGTTTTCTATGTTTTTTTTCTGATTTGAGACTTATTGTTGGCTTTTTGTTTAGGAATGGACAATTGTGCCTCCGCCAAGAACTAAATATACGAGTGATACCGATACGATATGTTTAGAAGATGAATCAGGAAGATTGAAACTTACTGGTGATATTTTAAAATCTCAATTCCTCGTAACTGGTAAAACCTCAGCACATTTTACGAGGACCAAGTTTCAATTTTTGTCCCAGGATGTGTGGTTGGATTAATTGGAAGAGAAATTAATGGTGGGCAATTTCATGTCGAAGAAATTGTGTATCCTGAAATGTCTCCGCAATCTGATATTGGATCAAGTGGAGGATTTATCGGAATTGTTTCTGGGATCAACGTTGATGGAGAAGTCGGGTGTAGTTCTGAAGTTTATATGATGGCTGATTTTTTATCGGGCGAGTTGGGTAATGAAGAGGTAGGCTGATTTCTTTTTTTTTTTTATTGTTTCGCTTTGCTTTTATTTTTATTAACCCCATTGAACAAAAAAACAAAAGGAAGTTGAGAGAATTTCAAAAATATGTCGCTTGATAGTCGCCGGCAACTCAATCTTACCACCAAAACGAATCGAAGATGAAACTTCTTTTGTAACCCCCTAAACTTTGCATTCCAACTATCGAACTAATGAATTCTTAATATCATACAGACCAAAAAATCCAAAAACTCAAATTTCAATACCCAAGGAATACAACAACTCGACCAAGCAATTAAACAAATCTGTACGTCGCTCGATCTCGATATAATGCCGGGTGCAAACGACCCAACCGGTTCTGCGCTTCCACAACAACCTATACATTTTTCGTTGTTTCCGGATGCTTGTTTGTATAGTTCATTTCATTCGGTTACAAATCCGTATAATTGTTGTGTTGATGGTGTGAAGTAAGTGTGGATCACAGAAATTTGAATCAGTTTTCTTGGTTTATATCCCACCGATTAATTTTTGTTGATTAAATTGTAAATTTTTTCTAAAGTATATTAGCAACATCAGGACAAAATTTAGACGACATATTTCGGTGTATTGATTCTGAAAGTCGGCTAGATATGATGGAACAAATGCTGAATTGGGGTCACTTTGCACCAACGGCACCTGATACTCTGTGTAAATTTACTTTTATTAAAAAAATCTATTTAGATTTTTGTTTATCTTTTTTTTTTTTCTGGATGCAGGGTGTTTTCCTTATAAAGAAAAAGATCCGTTTATTTTGAAATCTCGTCCTCACGTATTTATCATTGGAAACCAACCGAAATTTGAGACTCGATTAGTTATTGGTATCAGCGTAATCTAATTATTGTTTCTTGTTAATCCAATGGGCGTTTTTTCTAGGACCGAACAAAGAAAAGACACAAATAATTCTAGTTCCTTCGTTCTCAGAATCTGGCACATTGATTCTCCTGAATTTGAAAAATTTGGATGTGGAATGTGTCGGATTCAAAGCTCCTTCTTGACAATCCCGAAAATGGAACAATTTGAAAGAACATTATGATTGACAAAGAAAAAAAAACAAGCAAATTTATTTATTGTTTTCTTGAAAGGAAAACTCAAAATATTTTTTTTTTTTAAATGTTCAAAGACCAACTCATTTTTGATTTTATTGAATTTCACCACTGGTGAAACGATCTTCAGGAAAGTACGCAGCGACTACCGTACGACTGGCAAATGAACGACCACCAAGCGCTTTGATCGCCGCAGTTGCTTCCTCAACCGTCTCGAATTGAACAAACACCTGGAACAACACATTTATTAGAAAAATGCATTTTTGAAACTTGAGTGTCCTTTAAATACCTTTCCAACCCATTGGGATCTTTCTCCGTTAATCGGACGAGGAACGGTAACATTCAAAACTGTTCCAAATCTTTGACATTCTTCCCTCGTATCTTCCATTGTTTCTAAAAATACAGATCAACTTCAACATAAAGAATTCTCACAATAACTTGAAAATAATAAACATACCTTGCCACAATTCATCATCAGCAACTTCATCATTCGTAACCATATTCAACAACATAACAACTCTCGATGGATCCAAACTTTGTGGTTGCGGAGGCAACAACGCAGTTGGTGGAGGTCCGGTGTAAGTGGGAAGCTTGTCTTTGTTGGCTCCAATACTTGCTCTCTGCACAATTAGCTTCTTATCAGCCAAATCCATTCCATTCAATCCCTGGCAAGCAATATCCGTAATGTTTGGATCGAGGTACTCACAAAATGCGTATCCCTGGTCACATAAAAGTAAATATATAAACCATCAACATTTGAAATAATTACTAGATACCTTAGACAAATTCGATCCCGTATCTTTAACCAAATTAAACGCTCTCAACTCTCCAAACGCTCTCAATAATTCCATAACCTGCTCTTCATTCAAATACGCCGGTAAACCTCCGATAAAGATCTTGTTGTCACTGTCCAAAACATTCGTTGAAACAACTCCCGGTACATAAACTGCTGGCGCCGCTGCTTCTCCCTCCGCTGGTGGTTGGTAATCCTTGGGTCTACGAATCTTTACTGGGTTCCCTTTGAAAGACATTCCATCAAATGCCATTCCTGCTGTGGCTTCTTCGTTTGATCTAAACTAATGAAACCAAAAAAAAAACGTAAATAAAAGATTTGTATGTGTTCGAATATTTTGAGTCTTACTTCAACAAAAGCATAATTTTTCTCATGATTAATCTGACAAGAGATAACTGGGTTTCCAGGCGACGTGGCTAACTTGAGCTGAAGCATCATTTGATTAAAGAACGAGATAATATCATCCTGAAGAAAAAAAAGATTAATTCTGGAAGCAAATTATCACGTAAAATTCTACCTCGTTAATAACATGCGAACCTCCAAAATCATCCTGCACAATCTGCGGAATGTTTCCACAATACAAACGACGCGCTTGACGTGCGATACTTGCCGATTGAGCGACTGGTCCAAACGCACCTTGTGGTCCCCTCATCAGCGCATTCGGATCAAAGTCAGTTCCTGGTAATGTAAACGCCAATCCCAATCCAGTTCCAGGTAACTTTGCAAGCTGTCCAGGCAACGGAAACATTCCTATCCATAAAAATCAGATTTATAAGAACCAAACCACAAATTAAAAAAAATAAATAAAATAAACAAACCAGTATTCTTCACTTGCTCCGCAGTCATTCCTTCATATCCAGCAGGTGGAACATCCCAATAATTCAACTTCCTCTTCTTTTCTAAAATGGGAGTAATCGATCTCTCCCTTCTTTCCCTCGGCGACACACTCCGACTATGTCTCGGTCTCTCACGACTACGTCTTCGTCTATCATAATCACGATCTCGGCGATCATCTCGTGGTCTGTCTCTGTCGCGATCACTGCCTCGGTCTCGACGACGTTTTTCTCGTGATCGACTGCGACTTCGTGATCTACGTTTACGATCTCGGTCACGGTCGCGACTGCGGCTGCGACGACGGGATGACTTTTCGGAACGGTAATCTCTGGATTCCGGTTCGTGATTGTAATCTTTCCCAGAAGAATGAGCTATATATTGTGAAAAAGAAAAATAGAAACAATTTTACCACATGAGATAACTATATAATTCGACTAATATATGCTAAAAGCTGTAAAAAAAAAAAGGGGGGAAAGGGAATAGCTGTAACAAAAAAACAAAAAAAAATTACACTCCTCTCTCTGCGTAATTTGCAATAAGGTGTTACCAACAGCTATTAAAAATAATTACAAAATCCAATATGCAGCTTAAAGGAGTATGTGTAGGCCTAGCTAGAGGCTGTAACAAAAAACAGAGAAAAAACACAAAGGTGAATAGAATGCTTTTGAAAAAGATATTCTGAGAGGAATTTGGCCGGAAAATTGAATAAATAAGTTTCTTAAGCTTCAAAAAACCAAAAATTTCATATTTAAAGTTTAAACAATCTTTAGAGCTAGATTAACAGACTTTGTAACCAGACCACCAGTTTACAACACACAAGAGCAACGCAAGAATAATAAATAAATGAAGGGAAAAGAATAAAATACCATCGTGGTCCATGGGAGCGCCGTTGGAGCTCTCCTGCTTGACTGATTCCATTTGAATTGTTGACACCTGCTCTTTTTTTTTTTTTACAACCACGCCTGTTTTCCAATTCAATTCGAGAAATGATTAAAGTGTAACTATATGTTATTTCTCATTAAAGTTATATTAACATTATTCTTCTTTCAGGAAAGCAAAGTCTGCTCAAGGCAGACGAATCCAAAAAGCTCGTGAACCACAGTTAGTAGAATCCGTGAAATCCGCAATGTTTATCCGTGGAAGTACCACCAGCGCAATAGTAGGAAGCGCATTAAAAGACCTGGTAGCCAATCTACTCTCTCAACCCAAAAACACATAAAATTAAACTAAAAAAACTTTCTGAAGTACTCACTAAAAAAACCCGACGCCGTATACTTCTCCAAGAAAAACGAAATCCATCCCTTCGACGACTCCAAACCCCTCGAATTCTTCTCTCAAAAAAACGACGCCGCACTATTCGCACTCGCAAACCACTCCAAAAAACGTCCGCACAATTTAACACTCATCCGAATGTTTGATTACCAAGTCCTCGATATGCTCGAATTGGGGATTGTCAACGGCGTCGCTATGGATAATTTTAAATCCGCTAAATGCGGGGTGGGTAATCGTCCGTTGATGGTTTTTACTGGGGAACTGTTTAATACGCGGGAGGAGTATATCAAGTTACGGAATTTGCTTATTGATTTTTTCCGGGGCGAGGTTTCGGATGGGATTGATTTGAAGGGCATTGATCATGTTATTTCGGTTGTTGCGGATCCAACGTCGGGTGTTGTGCATTTTAGAGTTTATGTTATTCAGTTGAAAAAGTCGGATTCAAAGTTACCGAGAGTTGAGATGGAGGAAATGGGACCGAGATTGGATTTTGTTATGAGGAGGTACCAGTTTGCGCCAAATGACGTTATGAAGGAAGCATTGAGAGTCGTGAAAGAGAAAAAGGTGCTGTTTTACTATACCTGCTTTCTATCAGTCGTTGATTTTAACTTTATATATATTCGAATAGGTTAAGAATATTCAGAGCAACGATCTGGCTCAAGATGTTGGTCGAATTCACATGCAGAAACAAGATTTGAACAAACTGCAAACCAGAAAAATGAAAGGATTAAAACGCGCTGTGGAAGAAGACGAAGAAGGTGATGAAGAAACGACCGCAAATATGGACGTTGATGAAGAAGTGCCCGCAAATTCATCATCAGCGAAACCAAAGCAACCCAAAAAGAAGACGAAAAGTGCAGGAAAACGAAAATAAAACAAAATTATCAACGATTTTTATAAATATTTATTTAATATATGAACTATATTGATTAGGACTAGAAGGATTTTTCCGCAATCATGAATACTTCATTTAATTTAAAGCGTCCACATCAAATTCGTCCAAAAAGTTGTCATCGACTGGGGAGAGATTCGTTATTACTTCTACTTTTGGTTTCGGAGACGTTGGTGAGATTGTATCATGGGTCATTGCACTTTTTGCAAAATTTTAATGATATAAAGAGATTCAAACATTTTTGAAATACCTTTCTTTCTTGTTAATTATCGGAATTAATGGTACTTTACAACAATGCCAGTATTAAACCTCCATAAAAATAAAATCAAAAAGCATTTCCAAATTTACCTTTTGGTTTATTCGAATCTCCAGAACTGCTAATCGTTAACTTTGACATTCCTACTAATTGTGCAGACTTTGGTGCTTCCTTCTTAATCTCAGCCTTCTTTTTCGTTTCCTCTTCCATCTTCTCCAACTTTGCAATCTTTTCCTTTAACTGTGATATTTGCTCATAATTCGAATTCGCTACGGCGGCTTCCAACGCAAATCGCAGTTGTAATCGCTCATTCGTTAAATTCGTTATACCTTTCAAATCACGCTTTGCTTTCACCATTCGATCAATTTCCTCCTTTGTATAGAAAAAAAATTAGCCATCGGTTGAAACTAGAAAAATTGGAGAAGACATTACAGGTGTCATTCTGTGATCTCTCACTCGTGAAAGATCTTCTCTCTTGCGCTTAATACTCTCCCTGGAAATCATTTTCATCTTATCAATCTTCATTTGAGTCACATATCTCTCCCACTCTCCCTACACATTTCATAAATAAAAAAATAAAAATGTTTCGCGTCAAAAATCAGTCCATTTTTCCTCTACCTCGGTAAATAGTCCATTGGAAATAACATCCATTGTAAAGACTCGATCAGATTTCCCATGTCTCACTTTCAACCTTCCCGTCACAATGGTACCTTCCAAACTATACGGTCGAAACGGATTTCCTTTATCGTCTTCATCAACAACATCCATGATTCGCGCAATCCTGTACACATTTTGTTTCGTCTGTGGATCTAGACCTAATCCAACCCGAACAAAACAATCTGAAACAATAAACGAGATAAGTAAACACATGTCAATATAAAGAAGAACATGAGCGTGTACCAGTAACAATGTCCTTGAATCCAATCCATTCGTTCTTTACTTTTATTTCCATATGAGCCCATTTCGCTAATTCTGCTCTGGTTACTTGAATAGCGTCAATCTCCTCTTTAATGATCGGTTCCTAGAGCAAAACAAAAGTTTACTCTATTGATTTTGGTTTTGGGGAGTAGGTGTACATTATCGGAATCAAAAGCAGCCGGCATTTCCCCTTCTTCGTGATGATCATAATACGGAGAATCATAACCATCATTCTATAGTTTATGATTTTGTTAATTTGAATAAATGACGGTAGTATGACTGTTTACTTTTCTTCGTTTTTCTTTTTTCAAGTCACTCACTGATTTTCGTTCTTTTCCGCTTTTCCTACTCGACGTACCTTCAAATGAAAATTATAAAGTCGATAAAGAAACGAATAAGGAAAGCGGATTTACGGCGATCAGGCATGTGTGAAGAACTGGATCGTTTTTCAGTTTCTTGTAATTTTTTTCTAACTTCCTGGCGTTCTCTCCAAGCATCAACCTACCCAAAAATAAACAAAACACGAAACTATAAACCATGGGTCCTAAATTACTTTTTCTTTTCGTCTATAAAGCTCATGCTCTCGATCCAAATCAGTCATAGCGTTAAGTCTAACCAAAAAATAACAGTTAAACCTTTAGAAAAAAGTTTTACAATTCCTGTTTTACTTTCTTCGATCTTCGTCGTCACCAATTAAATCCGGACCCCAGTTTCGAACATCCACATCGGAATCAACATCATCATCAAAATCAAAATCGGATACATCCTGGTTCGAACTCTCATCATCACTCACCTGCGATTTCCTTTCCCCCACATGATTAATTACAATTATTCAACGCACAAACACAACAAAATAAATACTTTGATGGAGAAGCTCTTTTTCTCTTAGCAGCGGCGGGGGAGGAAGACTGGGAATTAGCGCCGGCGAGAGCGAGGATGCGGGCATTGAGCGAATCCATTCTGGATTGTTGACAAATGAACAAGTTTCCAACTGACCCCCGCCGGAAATCTTCCGCTTCTTCCGCAGCTCCTTCGCCCAGTGACCTCATTCTCCCTTCCTTCGAATTGGACATTGAAGCCCGTTAGTCGTTTTTTTGTTGCTTTTGTGAATGAACCTAATTAATGTGTTTTTGTAGTGTTGGTTACGTTGGCGGATGCGTCGTTGGATTGTAAGAAACTCGCGGAATTGAAGCTCACAATTGAGAAACTTTCGTCGGATACAAATACATTTTACTCGAAATTCAACAAACAACGGTCAAACACTTCCCTACTAATACACACCGGTAAAACAACACAATCATGATATATAATGAATATGGATATTGAATTAATAGTATTATATTTATTTTGGTGGATTTAGATGCATTAAAGACGAAACTGGAACGAGAAATTGATGAATTGAAAGTTTCGTATCAAGGTAAAATCACACGAGCGACGAGATTATTTAGTGGATTTCTTCAAAAAGTATGCATATTTATCAAACCATGATTTAATCTTGATCCCAAGCTTAATGTTTGCATATAAAATAGCGGATACCAGGTGTGGATATGAATATAGTAACGAATGTAATGGACAGTAAAAGTCGAGAAATGAACGCACGATTAGAAAAAGAGAAGCTGAAAATACAAGTAACCCCCCTTCCACCAAGAATCTCCAACAAACTTATAATCAACGGTTTGTGTTGCAGGAAATGAGGGAAATTTTTGATGCTTTTGAAGACCGAGAAAAAGATCTGCAAGAAAAACTAAAAACCGCAAACTCCAGCCACGAAACTGAAATCGAAGAATGGAGGCGGAAGGAATCAAAATGGGAAGATGAGAAAAAAGATTTGAAGTTGCAGATTTCGGTTTTAAAGCAAAAATTGGCAAAGGTTGATGTCAACCTACAGGAGTCGTTTCCAGATACCGCGAAGAAATTGGAATCAGTAAACCAATACGTTTTTTTTCTCTTTCAAAGATTGTAATTTTTAATTATTCCTCATTTGTTAGCAAGCTACGAATTTGGAATCACGAATGACATCTCTGCAATCCCTATTAAAATCACTACCAGCCGTCGAAACGCTCCAACAACAAATCTTCGAAACTTCTTCTGTAGCATCCAGCTGCTTACAACTATATAAATCCGCTTCGAAAAGTATCATGGACGTTGCGCGGTTA
Organism: Nowakowskiella sp. JEL0407; assembly: GCA_027600645.1. Classification (NCBI taxonomy): domain Eukaryota; kingdom Fungi; phylum Chytridiomycota; class Chytridiomycetes; order Cladochytriales; family Nowakowskiellaceae; genus Nowakowskiella; species Nowakowskiella sp. JEL0407. Next base: position 10,079 of record JADGJK010000016.1, on the reverse strand, counting down.
TTTTCTGATACGATTTTCCGGCAAAGGCAGTCTCCCGGTATAAATAATGTTAATGGGTCTCCCGCTGTTAATAACGTAAATGGATCTCCGGTGAATAACCACATTAATAGGAATCATTTGATTAATTGGCGTGAAATACGAATGGATGTGGATTTTGTTAATGGAAATAGCGTGGATGAGGATATTACGGTGCTGAATGAGAAGTTGAAGAGTATTTCGACGGATGATATTGAGGGGTTATTGGTATCGCGGATAAAGGTACGAAAAAACGATCAATTACAATAAAAAGGGGAAATATATTAGTTGTTTTTTTATCAGGAGAAAGTATCAACCATCGACATGCAACAAATAGAAAAACTAGGAGAAATAATACAAACACCACAACTAATGCAATATGTTAAAACAATATACACGGAATACGAAAAGAAGTTGAATGAGATTTTGGAAAAGATTGAAAAGGAGGTTTTTGAGGCGGGGGAGATTCGTCGGAGGGTTTTGGATTTACAAAATATTGATGGGATGATGGCTGAGGAGGATGATGAAGAGCTTTGAATGAGTTGGTTTTTGGGAAAGTGGTAGTTTGCAAAATTTTTGTAAATTTTAGATTTTGTTTCTGATGTATACACACCTTTTTTTTTTGTAATTTATGAATTTAATAAGAGATCAATCCTATTTTACCTTATCGTTTTATTTAAAGCTTGTATTGAGAGATTGAGAAAATACCACTGGCATTGGGATTATGGGCATGTCGCTGTTTGTTTGAGTGTCAGCTGATGCTTCTTTAGTGCCATTGTGAATTGCGTAGTCATGCTGTTGCATCGATTTTGTTTCTTTAGCTTGTTCTGATATCAACGAATCAAGGCGTAACCTCAAGTCGTCTCGAAAACTATGAGGTGAAGTGGGTTGAGCGTTTTCAACGTCAAATGAAGGTGGTTGGAGGTCTATTGGTTGTTTAAAGTTCTGTTGCTTAAAATCATTCAGAATTGATTCGATAAACTCGCTGTTGTATTCACTTGATGTTTCCGATTTCTGGATTTTGTTTACATTAAATTTACTCGAAAAAACTATGAAAGCGTAAAAATAAACCTACCTCAAATTTGAAAAATTTTCGTGATGCATCACAATTCTCAATTATCTTCTGGATTTCTTCTAAACGATTCGGTTCAACTGAAACTGCATCAGAAACATTTTCAAAATTTAACAGCGGGAACAAGAATCTTTCTCCTTTTCCTCCGTAGGTAACCTTAATTATTTCATCTTTCATATTATCGGCCTCAATCGCGATTTTTATTTTATTTAACCGTTTTTGCATCCGAGAACGAATAATAACTTTACAAACCGCCGCAATAAACCTCCTCCTTACAGAATCTTTCACATCCCATTCGATTACATCATTACTCAAATTTAAAGTTTGTGGTATATCTGTAAACTTTGATACGTCGATACGTACGGTTTCGGTGCACCCGAAATTCGGCCAAGATATTGTTTCTGATATGTTTGTATTTGTGGAGTCATGTAAAGTGGGGATTTCTTCACCCAGACATGAAGTTCGTGAAATTTCTTTGGATTTTTCGAAATTTTTTACTTGTGCGAGTCTTGTGTAAAAAGTATCTTGTGGTTTTTTAGCTGAGGAAATAAAAATTAATTCATAAATACAAGAAATGTGAAATTTTTAATTGTGATTTACGAGACTCTGTCGGTTTCGTGTGGGAGTTGGCTGCTTTTTGTTTAATAAATTTCGGAGCATGTGTGTTTGTCGTTTTAGTTTCGGTAGTTTCATTTTTTTCAGTTCTTTATGGGAAATACTAAGTAAACAACTCTGATGTTTATATTTCATAAAATAGAACTCACTTGGTAATTTTATCCATTGTCCCTGTTCCCATCAAAGTACAAACAATCGGTGTAAACCCAAACTGAGCAACATCAAATTTAAATTTCAACCACGTCGTTTGTAAATTTTGTGGTTTGAAGGTAAAATTTATTATCGTTTCGTCCTTCCCTATAATTCCTTTTAAAAAACGAAATTATTATTATTATGCTTTTTTCTTTCATATCCAGGCTTGAATATCATATTTACCGCTCCATGGTGAAATTGCGAATACATCACTAGAAAGTCCTTCAAGCAAAGTAATTTCAAATTCAAACTCAACCGGGATTTTAGAGTTCATCGAAACGCTCTTCGTTACAGATTCATTTAAAAACACTGAACCGAAATTAATAATTTTAGGGATTGATATATCGACTTTAGGATACGCTAACAACAAATTAAAAGATACGCATCTGCAAAAAATTATAATGATATTCACCATGCATCGGAACCGTAACAAAATCACCCTCTGTAGTCTTAACTCTAACTTCCCCATAAAAATACCTCCACTCCGTAGCTTCAAATCTTATACCCACCAAACTCGAAAACCCTGGAATCAGTGTCCCGGATTGACACAAGATCACAAACTGAGATTTGGAATCATGATCTGAAGAATCCGAAACAGAGAATTTGATTTTTGATGAGGATGTGTTTATTATTTCAAAGGATTGGGAGTTGGTTGTGTTGAGTGAAGTGAATGGGAAGTTGATTGATTGTGGGCGGATTGTGATTGTGGATGTTGGGAGTTTCATTTTTTTTGTTTTTTGGACGTGTAATTTATGAATCAGTAGAAATAATAACTGAATCCGCTGACAATAAAATACCTCGTAGAGACTCAAAATTATAAATACAAGCAAGGGTGAGATCTACTAACTCTGATGACAGCATTTCTTAACCTACTGAATTTGATGAGCCATTATATTTGTGTTTGTGTGTTATTGAAGTTAATATTCAACTTTGTGTAAGATAGAATAATTTAGTTAACGTGCCAAAGTCATACGACACCTTTTTTCGTTTTTCATTTTGGCGCAGTAAAATAAGATGGACTGTAACTGTAACATCCCTATCAACCACAATCACTATTTTTTCCTTATCGGATCATGGAAATATAAATCGTATCTTTAAAATAACTTTACAATACCAATTTGAGCTTACAACTCCCAATGACACAAAAATGGCAGAAAAAATTTGGAAAACACTCCCGTTGGCACAAACTCAATTAAACTTGCAAACCACGCTTTTCTCCGGCCAAGCTTTTCGCTGGTATTCTCTCCCGTCATCAAACTCGTATATCTCCGTATTACAAAACACTCTTCTCGAAATTCGTCACGAGCAAAATTTGTTGCATTACAAAACCCATTGTTCCGACTTGTCCGATACCAATGTCGAATTGTTAATAAGAGATTATTTTCGACTAGATACAGATTTAGTTGCTTTGTATGAGGTTTGGTCGACATCAAGTGGTGTGTTTAAAAAGAAAGCAACGGATTTCCCTGGGATTCGGTCGTTAAGGTGTGTAGATTTCACGTTGGTTTGCAAATTTAGTTGATAAAATATTATAGGCAGGATCCGGTTGAAAATCTATTTACGTTCATATGCACGCAAAACAACAACATTTCTCGAATCACTGGAATGGTATTCAATCTTTTCGCTGATTTTAATAAAATTTTTGGTTAACGTTGTTATTATGCATTTTTGGAAGTTTAGATTGAGAAATTGTGCGAAAAATATGGGAAATATATCGACACATTGGATGATAAGAAATACTACGCTTTTCCAACTATCGATTCACTCTGTGGGGATAATATAGAACAAGAATTAAGAGATTTAGGATTCGGTTATCGGGCGAAAGTATTATTATTGAAATTTTTACTGTAGCGCTGTTAATCAACACGATCCTTGTTTAGTATGTTGCAAAAACTGCGAAAGACTTGAAAGAAAAGGGAGTCGATTGGTTATTCTCTCTTCGAACACAACCTTACGAAGATGTAAAAGCAGAGCTGTTAAAATTTCATGGGATCGGTCCAAAAGTTGCAGATTGTATTTGTTTGATGTCTTTGGACAAACTGGATGTCGTTCCCGGTATGTTGAAATAATTGAGATTGTCTCAAACCTGTTTTTTAATGAGTTTCGTAATACTGTAGTCGATACGCATGTTCGGCAAATTGCTATACGAGACTTCAACTTTCCCAATTTGAAAAACAAAACAATTAGTGCGGATATGTATGCGAAAATTGGTGCTCTGTTTAAAGATATCTTTGGGAAATACGCTGGGTGGGCGCATTCTGTACGTATTTAAATCAATCTCGTCATTGTTATTGGTTAATGAAGTCCGAGAGCAGGTATTGTTTGTTGCAGATTTATCCGCATTTAAAGATCCCGCAAAGAGAAAAAATTCAGACGAAGAATCGAATTTGGAGAATGATGAGAATGAAATTGTAAAAAAGTTGAAAGAAAAAGATGATAAATAAAACATTAGTATTTATTACACAAAGAGCCGGGAATTTACAATTCACAAAATTTTTTATTCATCGAAATCAAGTTCTTCCTCAATCCCTGTATCGCTAACACCCTCACCACCTACTGCTGCTGTTGTAGTAAACTCTAAATTCTGGCGCTTCTGTAAAGCATTTAAAATCTGAGGATCGACGTAATACTCCAAATTCAACTTTGATGAACCGAGTTTCATTCGCATAGTTTGCAATAGTTCCGCCGCTTTTTCATGGAATCCGTTGGCAAAATTCGTTTCTATCATCAACCCGTAGATATCTCCAGTCCGAACAGAGTCCTGCAAAGTTTACATTAAAGTTTGTGAAAATGAAAATCGCGAATTTCGATACATCAATGTCTTTCTCTGATAATAACTCCTCGCAAATCTTCATCATGTTCGATTTATCCGTTTTGGAAGCACTTCGCGCTTCCACAAACTTGCCGATTAGGTCGATTCTTCTTTGTAAGAACTCCAATTTCTCTTCACGATTCGAAATTTGCTTTGCTTTGGAAACGCACTTCATTGCTTCCTTGAGAGCTCCATAAGCCTTTACAAAAAAAAGAATTTAAAGCGAAAATGCATTTCGTTGTTTTTCGTGATTTACTTTTTCATAATTTTGATATTCGTCGACTTCAACTTGCGCACAAGACTTGTAGAATCCTGCCAAAGATTCCATGGCTTTTGCCTGGATTTCTTACATTAATAACCTAATAGGAAGAAAGCGTGGCAATTTTACCTTTGTATAGAAAGTTATCAATGCTTTCATTACATTGGGGTCGTTTCTCCAATCCAAAGTTTGAAGATAGTGCGCTGCTAATACGAATATTTCATTATTCTTCGGACCAGAAACATCTGTTAGCATAAATAAACTTAATCCCTTGTTAAAAAAAAGTACAAATATTCGTTACTGGCAAAGAATATAATCTTTTCGGTATCTCCAGATTTCAACAACGCTCGCATCGCTTTTACGCGATCTCCACCTTGCGTGTATTTCTTACACGCCAAATGATAATTTTGTTGATTCATACAGCAATCAGCGACCTGAATAAGAAATTCTTTCGCATGGACGTTATCCTCCGTATTTACTTCAAAGGAGTCTGCTAGTTCTTCAGTTATCGGAATATTATACTTTAAACATAACGCGAGCGCTTGGTCAAATTTTTTTGCTTTCACTAATAACCGAACGGAATGAGCGTGTTGTTCGTGTTCGGCGAAGAAGTCGGCACATTGTTGGAGAAGTGCCGGGTCGGTGTCGGAGGTGAGATTATGCGCTGAAGAAAAAAAATAACTATTTTTTGAAGATTTTTGGAATGCTTTTGAGATTACCGATTTCAACGAGTGCGTTGAATTGTTTTGTTTGAAAACAGAGTTCGATCGCTTTACTTAGGTTTCCACCTTTGTAGTATAGATTTATTGCACGTCCTTTATCGTTTGCTGTCGATTCATAATATCTAGGAAATTTTTTTGAATAAAATTTATTTATTATGTTAAAATATTAATTTTCCTACCTTGCTGCATCAATCATTGACTCTGACGATCCCTGAAGTGCCAAGTGCATCAACTCCTCATTCATTCGATTCTCTTTCGCAAGTCTTGTGGCATGATTAAAGCATTTTGCTTGAGAATAAAACTTTATCGCTTGATGAATCTAAATAAAACACTTAATTCGAGAATGATTTTTACTATCAGTTGAATGAATACTTTATTTTCATTTTCGTATTGTCGGGCGATGAAATAAGCGGCAGCGGGATCGCCGGATTTTTCTGCAAGTAAAATCGCTTGGTCCAAATTCCCGGAGAAACAGTGAACTCTGACGGACGAGAGAACGTCGTTTGCGGATTCGTAGAATCTTAATGCTGTTGGGAAGTTTCCTGAACTTTCCTGATATTGAGCCCACCATTTTTTCAATGACTGGGAAAAATAGTTAATATTTTGGGAAGAAATAAATTGTGAAAATACTTTGTCATCCGAAGATTTGATGTAGTTTTCTAAATCATCGTTGTTGAGTGATTTCAACATTCTCGGAACCTCAATGCTATTGTATTCATAACGAAAAGAATTCTTAGCAAAGAAATAAAGCGAAGAGTTCAAACACACCTGTAGACGGAAGATTTTTCATATGCAGCAATAGCACCTGTGATGTCTCCATTCTGCTCCAACGACTTTCCGTAGTTGTAGTAGGTGTTTTTCAAATTTATTCGATCTTTTGTACAAGCTAGGTCCAACGCTTTGTCCCATTGGTCTGAAGCCTATAAAACCTTCAAGCCCAATTCTGTATCTGGGTCTAGTCGGTCAAGTTACCTGATAGTATTTATTTTTAAAGTCATATCGTCCGGCCATATCAAAGAACACTTCAGCGTCGCTATGCATTCCTGAAAAAAATTTAAATTGAAAGTTTGTTGAGCGATTGCAACGAAGTTTCGCAGCAATATTTGCATACCCAAGTGTAAAGCCAATATCCCAGCTAATGTGTCGGTGTCCACCTCTCCGCAAGTTCTTATTGCACGCAAAGCCCGAATGTGACCCATGTTTCCCAAACACACTTTCGCCACATCCAGTCGTTTAGATTTTACGCAAATCTTAGCCATGTTTTCCCAAATCGCAGTACTTTTTGTATTTTTTATGGCCTTTTAAAAGTTAAGTTTTGAGGAGACGTTTATACAGCAGTTATTTGCCAACCTTCAATGCTTCATCCATATTGCCAATCGCAAGATAAAAACCAAAATCAGTTATAGCTTCAACTGCTACAGGATCTAAATCAGTGATTCCGATGAAATCGCTGCATAGTCTTTTTTCGATTTGGGGAGCATCTTCATTTTCGCTGGCAACATTCGCATTCTATGGTGTTGATTTCTTTGTAAGAACGGGGAGGGAATAACTTTTTTTGCAAAACATACTTTAATAAAGTAGTGTTCGGGCATATTCACACCAACCAACTGAATATTTGACAGTAAATATCTATCCTGAATAATTATCCCGTCCTCGGCAGTTACGAATAAACAAAAAATCTGTTTCAAATTAATGATAATTTTGAATTTCTAAACGGTTCTTTACTTCTGATGCATCGTCGACGGACATTGAAGTGTCTGTGTAAGAGAACAATCAAAACTATTTTTTGCTGTGAATAGTTCACGAAATACCAGTTTTAAGTTTATTGGAAACTCCGGATGTTGTTTCAACTACCAAAATGCGTGGATCTACAGAATCCCAACAATGCGTTACAGGCTAATAAATTATCAACATAAAGCACAATCAAAGCCGCTTAGTGGAAAAAAATAAAACCTTTAATCCATAATTGCGCAAATCGAGTAACTCTGTAACATCTCGTTCAACATTTAAAACGTACAGAAAGTCTTCAATTTGCTTTGCTCCATATGATCCCGTGAAACTCACATGTCTACCATTCGAGTTTAATTTTACCGTTTGTATTCGAAAATCTCCAGAAGGTCTGAGAAGAAAAATTAATCTATTTGTTAAAGTCGAGCAAGAACGTTGATACTCTTTTATTGTCGTAAAAATTAACTGCTTTGGCTCTCTTCGCGTAATATCGTAAATCCTGATATTATTTCTCGCCGTTGCCTGTAATTTTTTTCGAAAAATGAAAAAAAAATTCAAAAAAATGTTTCCTAAAACTCAAAATTTTACCACGCAGAGAGATCCATTCTTTAAATCCATTCCAACGACTTCTCCATCTTCATCAGGAATTGAAATTGATTGTTTAACGGTCCCATGATGGTTGCAGATATCAACTTTTCGATAGTATCCTAGACATAAACAATTATCATCGATTTGTATCCATTGCGCGTCGTTTGGGTATTGACCGATTAGATGCGCTTCAGTTGGTTTGTCTTTGCATTGAAAAATAAAAGTAAATAATGAATATTTTGAAACGTTAAATTGGCAGTATTTTTTACTTGGATTGTAATCGTAAACCTCGATAGAAGTTCCGTTATATACAGCCACAAAATTAGATGTTAGAGATATTCCCTTGAATCGTATATTCGTCGTTATGAAGGTTTTTGTCTAAAGAAAAAAATACAATACATTCAATGATGTAAAGAAAATCGACTCTAACCTTAGCATTTATCAGTAATTTATTCTGACCGATTTGAATTGCAACGGAATCCTTATAATGACTCCAACTGAAATTATGCTCAACGTATACTCTAACACCATGCGACGTTCGAATGGCAAGTTGTTTGCCGTTGTTCCCTATATTTTTTTTTAAAAATTCCTGAATCGGATTTAATACACAATCAGTATACCCCAGTACATTTCTTCGATGGAGTTTCCGACATTTATTTTTGGTAGCGACTAATTATACCACATTAACATTTTTTTTCATACAAAACATCAATTAGATTTTTACCTCCCAAGTAATACTTTCACTTTCCGTATTGCCTTCTCCTACCATTCTCCACATAACTGCAAATCCTGAAGTGCATCCTCCTATAAACGAACTACATGAAAGCCGTACTATTTAAAATTTAATCGTTTGTACCAGTAATAATTTTACGACTCCAATTAAAAGCGATACAACTGATTACGCCTTCCTCCAAAGCTAAAAAGAATTGATAAATTTGCAATCTGCGACTAAAGATTACTTACCTCCCGGCATCGCCAATGAGCTGCTTTCTTCATTTACTAGATCCAGTATACAAATCATATGACTTTCGAAGGAATATGCAAGTACTCCGGGTAAAAACTGTTTAATATCCATGCGAATATCTTCTTTTTTCACTGATCCAGCGCTCAGTTTCACCTTTATCAATTCATTAAAGTTCAAAGGAAATTGTTGTTGTCACCCACCTGTTTTTCCGGATTCAGTTTGTCATCCGCGGTAATCACGAATTGATATAAGTTCAACTCAGAATCGATCACAATTAACGTCGATATTCTTTCAATTATTATCATTGATTTCACGGAGGATGAAACTTGCGCAACTTCTGAACAATGTCCCATGTCATCAGCATAATAAATTATACCGTTCTCTCCACCGAGGAAAAACGAAGGACATTCGGATAACCTATGAATTTTAAGTAAAAAAACTTCCATAAAATTTAAAAAACTTCATACTTGGTTGAGGATTCGTTTTTCTCGATAGGAATATTACGAAACAGACAGCTATCAATATATCCTTTTAGTCGATACTGACACAACGATAGCATCCTTCCCCTCGGATCAACTTTCCAAACCACAACCTGTCCATCCCTATCCGCACTCACCAGTCGATTCCCCGAAACACTCCACTCCAAAACCATGATCTCACTCAAATGCGCATTTCCTTCTCGAAATAATTGCTCTTGCTCGCACCAAATCCCCACAACTCCCGTTGACCAACTCGCAGCGAGAAACCGTTTTTCTGGATGCCATTGAAGAATACAGGGTTGCGCATCTTTTCGAATACATGTACGTGTTGAATCTTCAGAGATCAAGTCGATTTGACCTTCTGATGTTGCGGCTGCGACTAGTGGGTGGATTTGATGACAGGTGATCTTTATGTAGTCTCCGTTTACGGCGTAATCTTGCCACATTTTTTTAATATCGCGTTTTTTTCAATGTAATGGCAACTCTGAATTTGAATTTTTTTTTCAAATATATTAAAGAAACTTTTGAAAGAGTCTCAAACCCTATTGGCAGTCCTCCTGGCAAAAAAAAAAAAAAAAAAAAATAATTAAAGTTAAAAAAAAAAAAAAAAAAATTTTTAAAAAAAAAAAAAAA